>JAODAL010067588.1:0-17228 GCA_025379985.1 Phyllomedusa bahiana | reverse complement strand
TAAAATGATTTTTTCTTAATTTTCATAACAGGGCTGATTACAGCTGTATTTGTTACATGACTGTAATAGGACTTTCGAAGAGTTACTGTACTGTAACTCTCTCGCCATTTTTTAAACAGGCAAAGAGCAGAGGCGAAGCTAGAGACTCATGGGCACAGGTGCAAAGCTTCAGCTTGGGGCCCTTCTACCGCCAGACACCGTCTGTGGACCAATACTTTTCAACAACAGGTTCCTCACTTGATCTGACGGATGTCTGCCGTGTAGTGCGCTGCAGAAAATGATTTCTTCTAAAGGAAATTGTCTAATAGAAGAAAATTCATTTCAAGTGGGGCCAAAGAAAAAAAAAAACAAGTTATACCTAAACGTTTTTTTCCCCTCTGCCTCCCTTTTTCAAAATAAAAAAAAAATGGGTGGGGGGAACGGGGAAAAAAAATGCTTGTCCCCTTTTTTTTTTTGAGTTTAGTTTTGTTGGAGATTATGCTAAAAATTTTATTGCTTATGTGTTTCTGCGGGTCGAAAAGTATACAAGGGTCAATATCGTATTACAGTGACTTATATCACCATAATATTACTGACCAAACCAGTATAGCAACATCAATAATACCAATAACAACAATATACAAGGGCCAAAAAATACCCCATATATCACTAATATAGTGACTTATACCACTATCGTTACTGAGCAAACCATTATCCAAGTAAATAATACCAATAACAAAAATTTTAACAAGGACAAATTTTTCCGCACATCCCCCCCACATATCCCCACCATAAACGTTTGAATAATACCATCGCCCTGTACCACCAATCAATATACCAAGCCGGGGGTTTTTTCCCCATTTAGTTTTCAAAGCGTATTGTCCCTGGAGCCACTGACTCACTTATTTGATTGGACAATATCAGACTATGCTAAGGACACATTATCAATTGGTAACACCCAACTGACGGATTCAGTAATACATTTTCTAGAAGGAGTTATTGTTATTTATCAATCCGATTTTTGGTTGTGTTGGTTAAAAAACGCGTAGCAAAACGGGCTTAAAAAAGATCCAACATTAACCAAAAAAAGTTTCATGTCAGATGCAGGGATCACCCTATAGTTTTTTATAGGGCTCCTCGGGTTTTTTACCCAAGAATTGCTTTAAATTCTTGAACAGATCCGAAAAAAGGAGTGAGACACCATCGGCATCACTCGGGAATGCCGATGCGTGTTTCAATAAAAAGCAATGTAAATCCATTACTATTTATTCGTACGTGTTTTTTTTGGGTCTTTTGGGGCCCGACAGATGGACCCAAAAACAGTTCTAAAACGTATGTTCCCACGGACTCAACATGCCGTGTGAACACACCCTTACAGGGAACACAAACATTTACTAAAACAAACAGTAACCACCACAGGTTCTTTTTAAGGCTGGCAAATCGCAACCTGGTTCACACATCAATGAAACTTGGGGGGACATGTATGATTGGAGCTTTCACACATTTTCAGACGTATAATGTACCTCACTGTGCGGCTCTGCGTCGGACCACCTAATGCGCTTTTAGGCGCAAGGTTCGCCACTTTGTAATGCCCTAACATGAAGGGGCTTTTGGGGGGCGAGACCACCCACTTTCAAAAAACTCCGACGCATGTATGAATGCGGTGGGCAAAGTGAGGGCATTAAGCCCCGCAAGCAGACCATGCAATTGGTCTGTCTCCCGGAGGCGTCGAATTTTTGCACCGCATTATGACGCATTTCGGAAAGGCATAAAAAGGCGCAGTTTTCCAGGAAAAAAAAAGTAAAAAACAGGCCTTAAAGGGGCCATTTCATACATGTCCCCCTTGGAGTCAACTTGCTTATTAACACACTTGGTCCTTGATAATACAATATAAAATGAAAATAATCAATAGATTCTAGCTGTAATGACATCATCAAATGTCACCTGTCAGCATGAAAATAAAATAAATGAAAAAAGTGTCCATAATTAAGAATAAATCTTAAAGAAATACACAGATATAAATCTTTTTTGACATTCATGAAGTCTTGGTCAACATTTGCTGACTGCTGTCACACCTGGATTAAACCGACATCGATTTTCTCTTCTTATAAAAGCTATGAAAATAAGATCATTTTCATGCTAGTTTCTGAGCAATTTAACCTAAAATCTAAGTACCGATTTAAAAGATAATGGAACTCGGGTACTGTTTGCAAGTGAGAAATGCAACATTTAGAAATTGTTCTTTGCTCACATTATAATCTTTACAGATTGTATCATTATAACCTGAATAGAAGCAGAATCTTTGCACCAAATGTATTAAAGACAGAGGAACCTAGGGAGCATCAAGCTTAATTTCATACAAAATTAAGTTAAATGAATGAAATGATAGAAAACTTTATATCTCAGAGCTCAAAATTTCCTCTGTCCTATGTTGCCTTCCGATAGAGATACAGCAGCTCTGTCAGGTCTCCTATACTACTATACTAACAGTTTATTTTGAACTGTGTTACAATAAAGACAATACACACAGCACACTTTGGGCAGTGTGAGAGCAGAGTGAGCTGCTATTGTAGAGGCTCTAGCTCAAAGATGTGCCGGCAGTGTGCAGGGAGAGGAGGAAGACATGTGATCCTTCTTCTGTCCCTATATTGCTTCAGATGACCCCATGGTAAAAGAATGTGGATTTTAGTTCCACATCTTTAAAAAACAAAAACTATACTTGATCTCTGATTATGATATTTAAGGAAGCTCTTTTATCCATGAAAGGAGTGACTGGATGGACAGATGCTTATCAAATCAAATCCTCTGTGTCCTTTAGGCTGTTTATAGATTTAACAACCGATTTGTTGTTGTAATTATTGGTAAGTAGTTTTGCAGAAAAAAAATGGAAAAATAAAATTTCTGTACATGTTTTATAATTAAAAATTCTATTTTTAAAAATTAAAAAACCCCAAAAAACTGCACAAGTTAGTTACATAAGAAACACCAAATTTATAATAAACCATATTATGGGCTCCATGTTTCCCTAGGATTCACCACTCGTGTAACACCCATTGAGAATGTTGCAATACTGTTATTGTTGTGTGATTTAGTAACAATTTTGCTGTAGAAAATGTTGCAGAGTGGTGTGTGTTTTGTTTCACTGTGTTGCTGTGTTTCATGTTGATCATGCCACCTGATGTACCACTGGAATCGTAATTTCCATCACTGAGGATGATGCTAATAGATCGGCATGTAACTTCTGAATTCACTGCAGCCAGTGGCAAGACTGGATCAGCTTTGGATTACAAAGGTGAGAATTTTTTAAAAAAATTATTAAGTCTGAGTTATGCAACCCTTTTAGGCCTCTATCACTCACCCACTGTTTTCTGATGGTGGGCAGATCTTCAGCCTGCAGTGAAGTTCTTTAGATTGTGGCTCAACCATAAAATCATAAGAAGGGTTTTAAAAGCGGTTCCATTACTAGAGGAGCCTCTAACCACAACAGGACTTGGAGGAAGCCTGCAAACTCGGCAGTGTAACCCTATGATTTATGCAGTCCAAGACCACGTAGATCAGGGAGGACTCCCCCATTCAATTGGGTCCCCAAGTTTCTAGGTGACTCAACCAAAACCTGGGGAAGCCCTCTACTGTCAGCCCTGGGGACCTATAACAGACACTAGGACTGTCTGTTTAGGGAGCATGCTGTTACACTCAATAACTGTTGCCCTAACAGCAGTCTGTGACTTAGATTCCGTATTATTTTTTCTACAATGCCCTATAGGGAAAAACCAGCCAGAAAAGCTTGGAAACAGTGGACTTGGGGGCACTGTGCAACCTCCTGCAAATTCAGTGTGCATGAGGCCATAAAGTGGACCACCTCCAATTATAATAAAAATAAGAAACTTTATAATACATGTTACTAGATAAAATGCTCTATTACATACAAGTCAGTTTGCATTTGTAAAAGCTCCCCGGGGAAAAAAAGGATTACCCAAAAAGCAATATTAAAGAGGATGTGTGGTCATTATGATCTTTTCTTTTTTTTTTTTAAATTTTTCCGTTTTCCCCCTTGAAGAAACAAGGGCGGGAAGCATCATTTTTTTATGTAGTCTGTGTTCTGTGGTTCCTCAGTTATCCCTTTTATGTTGTAGCACTTTTTTTCAAGTGTTTTTTTTTTTTAAAAAATTTATTTATGCATGCTATCTTTGAAGCCAAAAATTTTCCCTTTTATTTTTATAATATGAGCTGTGTAAAAAGTTTTTTTTTTGCGGGGGAAAACCCTTAGTTTTCATTGATACCACTTTGGCGTTTAGACGACTTGTTTATTGCTTTTTATTACATTTTATGTGTAGCAGGATAAACAATCATCACAATACTGTGACTCAATATAATGTGACAGATTTATAGTGTAGGTTGTTATACATGTGGAGAAAACAAATGTGTACTTTTTTGGGGGGGGGGCTACTGGCATTTGTAAAGGAAAACTACTTTTTCTACTATTTTAAGTTTATTTTTACTTTTTAGTTGATACCTGTTAAAATACATAGCAGTAGGTACGAAAACAGAGGGCATGCACTAGGAATAAAGTTGGGTTATTGGGCTCATATTTTTTGTAGAAAAAAAATTTAAAAAAAAGGTTTTGAACAGTAAATGTATTGTTTCAGCTGCAGAAAAGGGGGGAGTACATAAAAACAAAACAAAACCCAAAAACTACCCCTTTTAAAGGGAATGTGTCATCAAAAATTACTTATTTTTTAACTCAATTTTTATGTTCAACGCTTTTTTTTAAGAATTGTTGGTTTATTTTTTTTTTAATTTCCATATCACTTTAAATATTTTTTAAAAATTTTTAAAGTCCTGCGGGTTTTCCCATTTTGGCCACTAACCCTAAAAAACAATCTGACACCCCTGTTTTTAGATAAAGATTCTCAGTTGTCGGGGCCATTATTAACACAAGCAGGGCCCAAAATTGAAAGGAGAAACCGTGTGAATAGATAACAGAATCCACGTAAAAAAGAGGGATAGTCACAGCTCTCAGCCCCCCCTCCCTGCGAGTGACTTTTCCCTGGGGTCCCCATAGCATGACTAAAAAACTGCCTATTAAAGGCTATGGGACGGGAAAACAGTTTTAGGGTTTTCCTATGTGCATAAAGGCCTGAAAAGGGATCTCTTGCCCTGTTTTTTAAAGCATTTGACCCGGGGGGCCCCTAGGGGCCCCAAAGTAAAAACTGCAGGACTTAAAGGGGTTGCTCGCTACAATGATTGGGTTTTAAATTTAAAAAAGATTTTTAAAAAAACAAGCGCTTTGAATTTATATGTTCATTAAAAAAAGTCCTACTGTTTTTTTAAAGCTACCCCTGTTCGTAGGAGTGCATCAGCTTCTAAAATTTTCTATAGCAGCCAAACCTGTTGACCCTTTATTTTACTGGCTGTCAGGTCTGAATGCCCAATCCCCCTTTGAAGACAGGTCGGAGCAGGGACCCCCTCCCCACACAGAATGCTTCTGTAGGGGGGGGGGGAGGGGGGAAACTCTGGCTTCTATGTCCATGCTGCCTGGTTTTAACCCGTGTGTGCCTGCTTCCTCCTGCCCCTCTACACAGATTGAGAGAGATGAGGCTGTTCAATAGATGTGACAGCAGTGACCTGTGTTTTACTAAAATATGATGTTGTGGAGCGGTAACTATAAAAATTACTTACAGCCCAGGGAGGCTTGTGAAAATTTTCATGTGTGTTTTTACTAGGGACACATTGGAAAACACTTTGCGCCCAGGGTGTCTGTTTGAGGGGGTTTTTGTTTTGTTTTGCTGGAGATTGGTGGAGATAGGTAAGCTAAGCAGATGTGGAGATATGTAAGCGTTCTGCTATTAGAAATATAGCCCTTTTTAAGGCAGGCCCCACACAGGGTAAACTCGGGCCACCCAATCCCCTCCCCCCCCCCCCCTGCTGTAAAAGAAGTTAGCTGCCTGTTGCTGAGGGGGGGGGGGGAAAGAGGCAGAGAAGTAGCATGCCCCTAAATTCAACCCCCCTTTCACAGACAGAGGCTAAAAAGCTATTAATGAGACAACCCCCCCTTTTAAGAAGGGTTTAAAAAAAAATATTGAAAGTGATATGAAAAAATTAAAAAAAAAATTTAACCAAAAATTTTTGAAAAAAAAAATGTGTTTAAAAAAAACGTAAAGTTAACACTAGGACTACTGGACTGTGACCCCCCCTAAAAATATGAAAGGAGTTTTTTGACCCCTTTGTTTTTTTCGTTTATTTTTGGTTTCTTTTGTGGTTTTTATTAATATTTATTTTTTTTTTAATGTTTATTATTGTGAGATCCAACAGTAATGTTTTTGACTTTTTTTTTTTGGCTTTTCTTATTTTTCTACAGAAAATAAAAAATTAATTAAATTTGACGTTTTTCAAACATTTTTTTTATTCAAGGGGCCACACATATAAACAACAACGGGGAAGAACAAAAAGCAGAGTTAGGTTTGGGGCCCCCCCCCCTTTGAAATTAAGGTCCCCCCGTTTCCGATGCCCCCCCTTTTTGGGTTTCCCTTTTCCCCCCCTTTTTTTCCCCCCAAACCTTCCCCCCAAAGTCCGCCGGACAGATCTTTTTTCTTGCACTTTTTTTTTTGAAACTGGCAAAATTTTGTTTTTAACCCCTCACTTTGGCATGTAAAAACTTGGGACGTGGAACCCTTTTCCCCATCTATTTACTTAAGGAAAACTCAAATCCCTCACAAGCGTTTTTCAAAAATGCCTTGCGTGGGCATTTTTTGGTGGGTAATCTCCTGAATATTATCCATGCTTTTTTAACCCCCAAAGTTTTAAGGCATTTTCAAATGCATGAAACAGGCCATCTCCTTGTGAAAGTTTTTGTGTGGTATATTTTCGTGCCATTGATCCACTTTCATTACTCCCTATTTTTTTTCATTGTAAAATTTACCGTTTCTGGAGTTTTTTTTAGCGGGAAACAGACGCAACAACAAAATCTGGGTGGACGGAATTTAAAATGAAACATTTTTGTTGACCTTTTCCCTTTATATACTGTAAGGTTAAAAATTTTCTTCATTTCTAAACAAATTTGTTTGTACAATTCCCTTTTTTTCAAGGATTTTTTTTTCTTTAGGCATTCTCGCCTTATCTTCTTCAGTGTTCCCCCGATGGTTGTTTCCTTTTTTTTTTAGCGTTTAGCTAAATTTTTCTGAAATAAAATAATTATCGGGGTTTTAACATTGGACCTTTTTTCAAAAAAAAGGGTCAAAAACTTCTTTTTCCACATGGTCAGTAAACGGTTTCCCCGCCCCCGGCGGTTTTTCATCTTTTTCCCCAGATAAGGGAAGCCCTTTTTCCGATATTTTCTATCCCTTTTCAACAGCTACCAATATTTGTGGGGCCCTTTTATCTGGGTTTTGGAAAAGGATGTACTGCGTTTAATGGAAAACTAGTTTTGCTTTGGGAAAAAAAGCTCATCCCCCGTTATGTATGGGGCCCGGTTTGTAACACGCAATACAATTTTCAATAAAACCCGTTTCCCCCCCCAAATAGAAAAAAAGAGCAAACTTTTCGTTTGCCGTCTCCCCATCGAGTAGTTTTCTCATCAAAACTGAGAAAACCCTTAATTTCAACAAAGCGGGGCCCTAGGGCATTGTCGCTTTGCAAAAAAGGTTTTTCCCCCGTCATTACACCAAATACTGCTAATCGAGTGACGGTTTGTGCCAGATATTCCACGAGCATAGAATATCGAATGAAAGCATCTGCTCCTCATCAGTAGAGTAAACCCGTAAATTATTGTTCCCGCAAAAGCTTCTGCAAATGTACATTTCTTTAAAATGTGTTTCCCAAAATTTTTATAATCAAAAAAAAAAACGGCCCTGCGCTCAAAGACTATCGATAATGATATTTCTTTTTGGGTATCCTGTAGGGCCAGGGGCTTCTCGAAGAATATTTTGGGCTGTCACGCCCCCCCAGGCAAGTGTTCTCCCAAATTTTAACAGGTTTCCCTTGAAAACCATCCGGGTGAAAATTGTATTCCCTTTAGATTCGCCTTCTCTGGGTTTGTTGTTGAAATTTCCCCTTTGCCGCCCTCGTTACCTGTTTTTCTTTCATTTCTGGGACGTTTTGATGTTTTTTTCTGTCCCCGACCAAGAGGATGGTCACGAGGCAAAATAACTCATGAGGGCCCCATTCCCCGTTGATGTGCTTTGGGAAAATCTGGGAAAAAAGTTTTATGAATATTTAGAATTTTTTTTTTGTAAGGGTCCCTGCACATGGTGGGGTTAACGGCGGAATTCCCACCGGGGTATTCTCCCCCCAAAAAGGGGGGGGTACCCGCCCGCTCAAAGGGACAGAAACGGGGTTTCTTTCCGGGAAACTCCCCTCCCAAAACCCCCGGGGGGGGCCCCTGTCTGGGACGGAGCCTTTCTTGGGCATAAGCAACGCTGCTCTGTCCCTTTACAGCGGGCCCCCAAACCCCCGGGGTTTGGGAGCGGAGCTTCCGGGAAAGAAACGGGGAGGTTTCGGCCTGTTTTTGGGGAAGAATTTTCCAGAAAGGCTTTTTCAGCCAGAATTTTTGCTAGTGTTTCACAGGGGCCCCAACTCATGTGTGGAAGAACAAAAAAAAATTACAAAACTACTTCCTTCTGGATTTGTTTCCTTTTGAGTCTTCAGAATTTACTTTATATGTTTGAGGATGAAATTTATCACTGTCAGCAAACAAATACCTGTTCCTGCAAATTTGGATTCCGATTCATTCTCCGGTATGGGTTGCAAAATAGCCCGAATATCCCGAGGCTTTTTCAAAAGTCTTTCTCCATATTCCTCACAAAAAATTTCCCTAAATTTTATATAGTTCCCTTTTTGAAAAAAAAAAAAATGAAATGAAAACTAAAAGAAATAATAAAATGTTCTGCCACCTTCCAAAAAAATAGGTGGGCTGAATCAGTTGACAGGCCCGTAAACTTTTTCTAAAAAAATTCCCTAAAATGTATTTAGTCTTTTTAAAGGGTCGTATGTTGCGTCTGTTCTCTTTGTCTCTTCAGTGAAAATGATAGTAAAGTTACTATCCCGAATATGTCTCCTGCTTGAACCCCTTTGAAAAACACCCCCCTTCCCTTAGCTTTAAAATAAGGGGCCTAGAGTTTAAAAAAGCATTTTGTTCAGCATTTTCACAGTAATACAAGCAGTGTAAAAAAACAAGGGAAAAAGTAAAAAGTTGACATGTAAATTGAACTAATCTATATGAACATTTAGGGTAAATAAGACGGGGTGAAAAAAAAAAAAAAAAAAAAAACACAAAATTTTTTAAACAACATTTGTGACAAAAGGACCTCAAAATATAGTAGGGAGTCAAAATGACCCCCTTTTTCCTTCAGTTGGGTTTTTGGAAATTTTTAAAAAAACGCGCAAATTTTTCACCAAAATTTTTTATTCTCACAAAATTTTTTTTTCACTTCATATTTGAGGAAAAGTCACGGTTTCAAGCCAGAATTTGAAAAAAGTTGCACAGAAGAGAAAAAAAAAGAAAGGAAATTAAAATGACTCCCTTTGGGAGTTCTAGTGTTTTAAAAAATAATTAATTTTTTATCACCATTCCCTTTAAGTCAGATTGAGGCCCCTGTGATCCCCCAGTAAAGTTTTTTTTTGTTAGTTGCTGTGTCAATAAAAAATCTTTTTGTCAGGCAAAGGGGTGTGAAATTTTGAAACAATGGTAAGTGGGAAAGGATGCCTGCCTGGCCACCAGAGCACTTTGTCAAAAATTTAAAAAGCCCATTGTTTGGGGGCCTGCTTAAACTAACTGACACAGAAAAAAACCATTGCCTGGAACGGAGCACAGGTTTAAAAAAAAACAGGGAGTTGCCCCGACCTTAAAAATTGGGTGAATTTGAAAAGCCCACCCGGACTGAGTTTAATTTCTTCTAGAAAAAAAATTTAAACCCTGAAGCAATATTTTTAAACAGTGTTAAAGTGGGGTTTGGGCCCCGTTCAAAAAGGGTTTTTTTGGCCCACGGATTTGGGGCCCCGTATTCCGCGCCGGATTTGCCTTCAATACGGCGCCAATCCGTCGGAGTATAGGGTTTTAACCCACTGCTCTCTTTGAGAAAAGTGGAATCCGTCGCCCCTCCCCCTCGGCAAATCCGCCGGGGGGGGGAAAAGTGACTGCACATTATTTGGACGCGGCGCGGCGTAAAAATGCTTTGGGTCTTTTGGGGCCCGGGAGCGGCGCCCGCGGCTCCGCCCGCCCCGTCCCGCCCGTATTCACGCGATTTGTATGCGCTCAATACGGGTCTGCCAAAATCCGTCGGAATAAGCCTTGTTGAACACAGTGCCTTACAATGTGCCGTACTATATGCTTCAATCAAAAATGCACATGCTTATATGCATGGGGCACATGAAAATCATTGTAATGACAGAAGACAGTATGAATCCCTCAAAATGCATGTCCACTTTGACATTTAACACTCTGAGAGTTGGAGTCCAGAATCCCATCACAATCAAATTACAGAATTACAACGCTTAGGGAATGCTTAGTGGGAGAACACTATTTGATATACAGCATCTAGTTGAACATTTGTTTACTGTGCATAAAAATAATCAGTGTACACCACAGTATTTTGATACTGGCCTATGAGAAATACAGGGTTATTCAAAAAGGATAGTGTAAAACTATAGCCTCCGTATTCATAAGTGAGAGAACATAACACAAATTTATTAACATGAAAAGGGCGACATGTTTGAAAACTGGCATCACCTCAACAGTCGTACTTCTCAGTAGGTTAGTGTAGCATTTGTCAGTAGGTATGAAAGTGTCTCTGCACTCTATATAGGTGTGCCGTTGTGAGACTTTTATGCACAAAAAAGTAGTGCAAAAAGTGTCTGCGCCAAAACTTCTTTTAGCCTCACCACTTTGAAATTGGCATGGATTAGTCCAACACATAAATGTGTCTAATCTTATGAAACTGGCATGACACGCCCCCTAAGATTGGGGGCATACAAAACGGTTGAGGGTGTTAGACGTGCACCAGTTTTTGGCAAAAGGCCTTTTAAAAATATATTGGACAAGGGTAACAGCATTTTTTTTGGCACATCACGCAAGAAAACTGGCGCAGCCTCGTTCATACATGTCGCTAAAACTATCCATTCAAGTGTTATCTATACACCACAAATGTAGAAAGTAATTTTGATTGGTGACATGGCAGATGTTTAGGCAGTTAGTCTATTCCTGTCCAGACACGTGTCATTCTCAGATATGGACTGTTCACTGTTTCATTGATGTATTGTCTTAGGTTGTTCAGATCCTGTGACTGGGGGAAGCCAGATATACTTCTCCTTGATGTAGCCCAATGGAAAGAAGTTGCAGGGAGTTAGATCTGACAAATGTGGAGGACAGCTCAACATTGGTGAATTGTTTCCGGTGTGTCCGATCCAACGTTCTAGTATCACTGGACATTCAAGTGGAAATATGGAGGTGCACCATCCTACTGATGGACTAAGTTTGGCAGATCTTCCTCTGTAGCATAATAAATTCCATTAACACGTCCATATATTAGTGGCCATTAATAGTATCCTCAGCAAAAAAGAAGGGACTGTAGACTTTGGATCTGCTCATCGCACAGAACGTTTTCTCAGGTGAGTCTCTTATGTTCTCAATAATGGAAATGGTTTTTCTGAGCCACAAATTTCAATTTGGTGGCAATTAACCTTCCCACTGAGGTGAAAGGTCACCTCATCACTTACCACCAGCTTGTCAGCTGATTCATCCTCTTCCAATCATCCGCGTCGTGCAAATTCATCCCTTTTTGGGTTTGCTTTGGTTTATTCTCCTGAAGAAGATGTAATGTGTATGGTTTAAAAACACAGATCGCCAAACCGGGGTTGTGGCACCTGTTTTCCCCATCTATCAGCCCGGTGGACTTTTGAATTACAACTCAAAATTTTACTGGCTCAAATCCTTTTTCACGTTTTTTGTGGGTTTTTGGGGCACCCAAAACCTTTCCCATGACATAAATACCCAGAGGTTTCCAATTGCTTCACCGGGAGGAAAGCAGTTTCATGGGAGCCCTTTTCCCAAAAATTTGCTCTGAAAGTTCGCTGTCCTGTCACCACGGACCCCGTTGTGCAAATTTAAACACACAAAAAGCTTTCTGGATGTCACTATCTTATATCACCCTATGTAATCAAATTGTACATTTGGCTCTTGAAAATGAAAGCTGTGCTGAGATTGGATGCTGTGGGCAATAAGTCAGTTTTATTTAGATTTTTAGTCACTAATCATTTACCACTGATGTTACTATAACTACAGCCATTTACTACAAGCCCCAGCCTTACTGAATCACCTTGTACATTTACTCTGTAATAGAATCACAAACACACTTGTGCACTTGAGGCCATATATTGAGATGGCATTGCTTTTCATCACAGAACGGAAAAAATAAAAGCCTTTTTTCCAAACAGAAAACCCTACGGAAGCTGTTGTTTCCAGCCCTGGTTTTTGTGTATTACAGTGGTTGCTTCTAAACCGAGATGTGCCAAATGATCCCCGAAAAACCACGGGGCGAATTTGAAAAGAACAAAGGGGAAAATAAATTTTTTCCTTTTAATTTGCCTTTTAAAGCGGGTTTATTAAGCAAAGTAGGTGTATACACAAACTTTTAATGGCAGAAACCACAATATGTTTACATCCATCATTTTTAACTTGTTTCAGGACGTGCGCGCTGCCTAGGAGAAGGTTGCAATCCCTGTCAGGGTAATGCCGGCAGGTAAGTACTTAACGCTTCCCGCTCCTGGTGGGTTCACGATCTGCCTGTCCCCCTTTTTTCCCCTCCAGGAGACAGGCTGCAGATTTTCCCTGCCCAGGAGGGGGCTGTAGACAGACTGCAGGAGTTGTCTCCTGCGGCCTTTCTCCTCCCCCCTAACACTCGTCTCTTGCCTTCTGCCCCCTCCAAAGACTTCTTGCAGGGAGGAGACAGGCCGCAGGGGGCAGAAACTGCCTTTTGCTCCCTACATCCTGCGGTCTGTCTCTGGTGGTCGAAGAAGACAGGCCACAGGGGGCAGAAGTTGCTCCCTGCCTCCTGCAGTCTTTCTTTTGCACTCACAGGTGGGCAGGGGACGCCCCGGGGGCACATATAGCCATTGTTTGTATGGTGAATGTTTGTTTATTTATAGTTCCCCCTTTTGGACTTCTTTGGATTCGATATACTTGAAAAATAAATATTTTTTTTTTAAAAAAATGGTTTTAAAAGGGGTTATTGTCAGGTGTTTTTTTTAAAAAAAAGTTTGTGCAATTTTTTGTTTGTTTTTTTTTCTAACCAATTATGGAGTATCTACAAGCAGATAGTATAAAACATAACTTTTCTTGCATAAATTAATATGAAAACATAAAAACGTGCAACACGAATGACCATTATATACTATCCCTATTTAATACGAGAAAGGTGGGAGAAAAAAGCATATATCAAACTACCGCTGCCTATCAAAAAAGCTGAGTAAGCGCCCCAGGATGACCCCCAACCCGGAACCTAACCCTAGTAAAAGAACCCTACCATTTCCCTGGATCCAAAAGATGTCAAGGGTTACACTAGGGAATAGCAAGGCAACCTCCCAAAAATAAATACTTTTTGGGAGAATCATTAAATTCCCAAATTTCCGTTTAGGGCTATTTTTTCCATTAAATTTTGGACATTTAAAACAAAACGACAACTATTTTTATAATATTATTTGGGAAATTTTGATAATTACCACTATATGGTCCCCGAGGAGGAAAAAATTTAAATCTCAGTGCCTGCATTCCCCTGTAATTACCCCTTATGGTTACTGTATGAAATAAAACAGTCGCGTCTGAACACTGGGATTACCGCTAAATTTGGGTTTCTGTATAAGGTAAAATACAGCCCGCAGAGCTGTCAACTGGTAATTCCACTATTGGTCACTGTATTGGTTGTGGTAAGGCTTGGTTCATGCAGGTTTTGTGGTATCAAAAAATTCAAAAGCGGGGTGACACCAAAAACCCAATTAAAGGGGAAATGTGCTTCTTTTTTTCGGCTGATTTATACTCTCCTTTCTCAACTCTGAAATGCAGGACGTTTCTTCCCCTGCCCCTTGGGGGAACATCCTCCCCTTTACTGTTTTATGCTGGCTCCTGATCCCCCTCCCCCCTCTGATCACATGCCATGTGTCTCTCCCCATCGTTTTATTTTTTAAAGCTGTATCATACCCCAGGGTGCATTCATCTAGATGGCAGTGATCTCTTTCTCTCCACAGTGGGGATTTGTTACAGTTGAAAAAAAAAAAAAAAAAAACCAGCTTTTAAGAACGGGCCCGACTCCCTCTATGCAGGGAGTTAGGACCGAGAACAATGGCTGTTTTCTGATTGTAAATCTGTGCAGGTGTTTCGCTAGGTTTGTAGAGGGAAATTGCTATGGCCCCTAACTCGAGTCAGAAGGGAGGGATTGACACACAATTTGTGTTTCTGATTGTAGAAGCCCCCGCAGTGTTATTCGTTTCTTCTGGCTGGCAAGTGAAAAGTGCCGGGCCCTTACTTTGGGAAAGGCAGGAATGCAAGCTCCGTGAATACAGCCGACCGGGGATGAACAGAATGTAAATGAGTTCTCAGCTAGTGAAACGCAAGGAGGAGGGATCCGACCAGTACAGGATGTCAGTGTAACTAGAAACAGAAGATAAGGAAAACTTTGAATACAAGACAGCTTTGCTAATGACATCTAATTCCAAAGTTACTTGTTTTCACTGTCCCCTTATTCTGAAGACCATTTAATGAAATGATACAACCCCTTTAACTTTCTTCCAAAGCCGTTATACTGTTGGGTGTTGTGGGCGTGGCCTTTTGGGAAGAGGTGTGGCTTGAAACAAACAGGGCATGACCTATGAAAATTTTTGGGAAGGGGAGCTATGCACGCCGCAGGTTCAAATCTCCATGATGTCCACTTTCAAAAGTTGACAAGAATAGGTTAAAGGGATGTTCCAAAAGTACTGATTGTTCCTAAGTTCATCGGGTATGATTAAAAAAAGGAAAGAAAACTCAAAAACTTACATTGCAATCTCGCTTGTTTCAGCATCACGGGCACTCTTCACGTGACCCTGCAGCTATTTACAGGCCACAGCAGTATCTTGCTGGATACACCACACATGAATGCTGCAGACTGTGATTTGGCTGCTGGGTCATGTAAAAAATGGCATAATTGGCCAAAATCACCAAGACGACTGTGATGTTATAACGATCAGATTTACAAGGTAAGTTTTTTTTCTATTTGTAATCATCCCTGGTGGAATAAGGAGTAATTACTACTTTGGAACACCTTTTTAGGATGCTCTCACATGGTGCATTTTGGGGTGCAGCTTTTGGTGCGTTTTATTTACGAATGCCGGCTTAAAAATTTCTTTATTAAGTTAAAAAATTTTGACCAAAAAACCCCCAGGGAAAACCCCCTTATTATTCAAAAACATTTTTGTTTTTTGAGTAAAAAAAAACATACAAAAAAAGGGGACATTATTACTCAAAAAAAACATCCAGTTCTTGCAGAAAACCCGCAGTATAAGAAATGGGGTTTGCACAGATGCAAGTAACAATGAAAAAAACCTCATAAAACCCTCAGGGCTGGGATTTGGTTGCTGGGGGTTCCCCCATAACAAAAGTCAAAACCCCTCTTACAGGACCCGTGATGAGGGTTGGGTTTAAAATTGGTTCTTTGATCTGTGCTTCCCCATGTTTTATATGGCTTTTTGCTGGGTGTGAAAGGTGTTAAGTTGGTGTCAGTTTTTTTCTTGCTCAACAATTGCTGCACCGTGATCTTTTTCCCCCGTTTTATAAAAAGGCAATTTGTGCTACTGGGTTTTTTGTAGTATAATTCACATGTAACAGTTGTTGACTTTTTCGTTTATTTTTACGTTTAGATGACAACTAGAGGAAATCTGACGAAAGCATCTCTGAGCATGCGGTCAAAAAGGTGAAACAGTGACAAACCATAAAAAAGCAGATAAAATGAAAATTAACATGGCCCAGTAAAGTTTTGTTTAATGGATTTGTCCCTTTAAATGTTGCAGCGTCTACAATTTCCAGAAAGTAATTGATTACCCTGTCAGTGTCTTCTTTACACGGTGAGTCTAATTTTGACTTTGAAAAAACTTTGAGATTCTTAGTTCACATGTTTTTGATCAAAAAATGCTTAAGCCACCCACGAATTACAACGTGATCTCGGGCGGGTGGCCCACCTATCTTTACCTCTAAAAGAGCCAAAAACAGGGGTCTCATTGGGGGCAACCGACTCCCTTATCCAGAGAGAAAGAAAAAAAAAAACCCAACCTTGAAGTGCATCATATAACAGCCCGTGAAAAAAAAAGGGTGGAGTGCAGGAAACCAAAAAAAAGGCATCTCTTTTTCCCTATATAGATAAAAGCAATTATCCCAAATACAAGTATAGTTCTGCACAAAAAAAAATTTATTAAAAAAAAAAAATGTAAAACTGGGTGCCACTGGAGGGTTGCGGCAAATATATAACACAAGCACCCATTCCCAGTGGCACCACTAAAAAAGGGAAAATTTAAAATACAGGGAAACCCCCAAAAGAAGCTTTTATGCTATTTATCATACATGAAAAAACTTTGGATCTTAGTTCACATGTTTTTATCAAAAATGTTAAAGCCCCCGAACTTAAAAACGTGATCCAGGTGGGGTGGTCCCTACGCTTCTTTACCTTCAATGAGCCAAATTCAGGCTCTCTTGGGTCAAACCTCCATTATCCAGAGAGAAAGAAAAAAAAAAAAAACCCCAAAACCTTGAAGCTGCACTCATATAACACCCTGTGAAAATGGGTGGGTGAGGAAACCAAAAAAGGGAGGCATCTCTTCCCCCCTATTAGTTAAAAAAGCAATTTCCCAAAATCAATGTTAGTTCTGCCCCCAAAAAAAAATTTCTAAAAAAAACACGTGCCCTGGTGCCAGGGCAGGTTGCGGAAATTATTGTCAGGTTGATTCATATTTATGAGTGTTGATTTTTTTAACTTTTTATGCTTCAATCCTAATTTTTTCCTTCTCCTAAATGCTAGCTAAAAAAAAAGTAACTGTGAAAGAAAGAAGGCGCCCGTCCCTGTTACCGCCCCGGGTGAGTCAAATTTTTACGGAAATCGGTTTTCCCAAAAATAAGATGACTTATGGAAAAACCCCACCCGAGATGATTTTAAATATTGCGGTTAATCAAACCAAAAGAAGGGGACAGCAGAAGATGTCTGTTTTGTTGAAAATAATAAATGCCTTAAACCAGCCCT
>JAODAL010067587.1:0-17229 GCA_025379985.1 Phyllomedusa bahiana | reverse complement strand
CCAAGCAACTAATCAGAGCTGATAGCCACCAATCAGAGCCCATAGCAACCAATCAGAGCTGATAGCGACCAATCAGAGCTCATAGCAACCAATCAGAGCCCATAGAGACCAACCAGAGCCCATAGCAACCAATCGGAGCCCATAACAACCAATCAGAGCCCATAGCAACCAATCAGAGCCAATAGAGACCAATCAGAGCCATAAAAACCCCAATCAGAGCCCATAGTAACCAGTCGAAAACCCAAAGAACCAATCCAGAGCTCATAGCAACCAATCAGAGCCCATAGCAACCAACCAATCTCATAGAACCAATCAGAGTAAACAGAAACCCAATCAGAGCTCACAGAAATCAGAGCTCATAGCAACCAAATCAGAGCCCCATAGAACCAATCAGAGCTGTAGCGACCAATCAGAGCCCCAGCAACCAAATCAGAAGCCCATAGCAACCAATCAGAGCTCAAAAGCAATCAGAGCTCATAGCAACCAATTCAGAGTCATAGCAACCAATCGAGCCCATTAGCGCCCAATCAGAGCTCAAGTAACAATAGACCCATAGCAACAATCAGAGCCCATAGAAACCAATCAGAGCTCATAGCAACCAATCAGAACTCGGCATTAATTTTCCCAAAGCACTATATAAAATGAAAGCTAAGCTCTGATTGGTTGCTATGGGCTCTGATTGGTTGCTATGGGATCTGATTGGTGGCTATGGGCTCTTATTGGTTGCTATGGCTCTGGATTGGTTGCTATGAGCTCTGATTGGTGGTATGGGTGTGATTGGTTGCTATGAGCTCTGATGGTTTGCTATTGGTCTCGATTGGTGATATGAGCTCTGATTGGTTGCTATGAGCTCTGATTTGTGGCTATGGGCTCTGATTGGTTGCTATGAGCTCTGATTGGTTGCTATGAGCTCTGATTGGTTGCTATGGGCACTGATTGGTTGCTGTGAGCTCTGGTCGCTATGGGCTCTGATTGGTTGCTATGAGCTCTGATTGGTGGCTATGGGCTCTGATTGGTTGCTATGGGCCCTGATTGGTCGCTATGAGCTCTGATTGGTTGCTATGGGCTCTGCGCTCTGCTTGGTAGCTATGAGATCTGATTGGTCGCTATGGGCTCTGATTGGTGGTTATGGACACTGATTGGTTGCTATGGTCTCTGATTGGTTATTATGGGCTCTGATTGGTTGCTATGAGCTCTGATTGGTTGCTATGGGCTCTGCTTGGTCGCTATGGGCTCTGATTGGTCGCTATGAGCTCTGATTGGTCGCTATGAGCTCTGATTGGTTACTATGGTCTCTGCTTGGTTATTATGGGCTCTGATTGGTTACTATGGTCTCTGCTTGGTTATTTTGGGCTCTGATTGGTTGCTATGGGCTCTGCTTGGTTATTATGGGCTCTGATTGGTTACTATGGTCTCTGCTTGGTTATTATGGGCTCTGATTGGTTACTATGGTCTCTGCTTGGTTATTATGGGCTCTGATTGGTTACTATGGTCTCTGCTTGGTTACTATGGTCTCTGCTTGGTTATTATGGTCTGGGCCCTTTGGTTTTTAAAGGGCTTTTTTTTGGGTTATATGGCCCTTATTTGGGTTTTAATTATGGGCTCGGGAAGGGTTTTACATGGTCTCTGTTGGGTTTAACATGGCCCCTGCTTGGTTTTTAAAAGGTCTTTTGCTTGGTTACTATGGTCTCTGTTTGGTTTTACATGGTTTGTTTGGTTTTTTTAGGGGCTCCGTTTTGGGTTACGGGGGTCTCTGTTGGGTTATATGGTCTAGCTTGGTTTTTTGGGCCCTCTGTTTGGGTTGCTATTGGACAGTGTAGTCAACACCATATTTTTAATAACAAAAAATGTCCCGCTCCTCGCGGGTTACTGTCGGATTTCATGCAAATTCAGTCATTAGAATTTGTAAACCCCTCCCCATTGCGCGCAATACAAGTCCCGGGCTGGGGGAAGAAAACCCCCCGGGGACATGCCCGTGTAAAACTGTGCACCCTGTAGAGTGTGGTGGGACCGTTTCCGGCCTCTTTTAAACAGGGGGGCAGGGTGTGTGCCCCCGGAAGTGACTTACGCGGCCCCCCCTCTGCTGGGTCATTTCCCCGACCACTTCCTGCCCGGGGGGGCGCGGGTCACTTTGACCCAGAAAGGGGGCCCGGACCCCGCCGCAGGAAAGCGGGTGGGGCCGCAGGTGGGGGGTTTTCCTGGTGGAGCGGGCCCCCCAAGCCCCGGGAGGAGACATCACAGCCCCGTTACCTCCTCGTCCATGGAGGGACAACACAGCGGCCTCCCCCCCGGACATGGGGCCCATAGCAGGGCCGCATACGGGGGGCTGTTTTGTCTTTTTTCTGGGGTAAAAATTTACCCATGTATGTAGTTTGGTATGGGTTTTCTTATGTATTAATTGGAAAAATGTATATAAAATGTGTACTGAAATTTATGGAGTGGGAAATATGTTTTTTAGATTCTAGGTGTTTTTGATGAAATACTGTGGGTGTGTATTTATAAAATATATCCCAAAATTGTATGTCACATAGATGTAAACCAAACATGCGGTTCGTAGATGTACCACAATCTATTACTGACATAAAAAACTAATTATAATGTTACACATTTAACAAACCAACCCTATCGTGTTTACTCAAAGTTCATCAAAAACCCATTATATTTGTACATTTTCCCTCTAAAATACACAAGTATATATGCACCTATACATACACAGTATATATACCATCCATTTTTTACTTTCCCCCACGCTCATAAAATTTTCACATAAATTAACAAACCTACGACATTTTTCTAAGCCCTACACTAAAATACATACCCCCCAAACCTGTCTACGCACCTCATGTTGTTCAAACCCCCCCAAACACCTGTCTAGCACTACACGTATTACATCCCCCCCAACACTGTCTACGCCCTCACGTATGTAATACCCCCCCCCAACACCGTCTACGCACCTAAATTTTTGTAAAACCCCCCCACACACTGTTACGCACCTCAGTATGTACAACCCCCCCAAAACATGTCTAAAAACAACCTACACGTTTTTCTACCCCCCCCCCAAAAACCCCCGTTAGGCTAACGTATGTAATACCCCCCCACACCCGTTACGCAGCTCAAGTATTCATACCCCCCCAACCCGTCTACGAGCTACTATGTAAATACCCCCCCACAACCCGTTTGCGCTCCCCGTATGTACATACCCCCCCACCCCCTTCTCCCCGCTAAAAGTATGTAATACCCCCCACCACCCGTTATCGCAGCTCCCCGTATGTACATCCCCCCCCCCACACCTTGTTACGCCCTACACGTTTGTCTACCCCCGCTCACCTGTCTACGCAGCTACACGTATGTACATACTCCCCGCTCACCTGTCTAGCAGCCCCTTTGTACATACTCCCCGCACACCTGTCTACGCACCTACACGTATGTACATACCCCCCCCCACCCGTCTACGCACCTACATATGTCCCCCCCGCCACCCGGTCTACGCACCCAAACCTATGCTCCCCCCGCCACCTCTTTACGCACCTACACGTATGTAAAACCCCCCCCCCACACCTCTGTCTACGCACCTACACGTATGTACAAACGACCCCCCCCGCACACCTGTCTACGCACCTACACGTATGTACATACCCCCCGCACACCTCTGTCTACGCACCTACACGTATGTACATACCCCCCCCCGCACACCCCTGTCTACGCACCTACACTTTATAACATTTACCCCCCCCCGCCACACCTGTTTTACGCATTTACACGTATGTACATACCCCCCCGCACACCTCTGTCTACGCACCTACACGTATGTACATACCCCCCCCGCACACCTCTGTCTACGCACCTACACGTATGTACATACCCCCCCCCCGCACACCTGTCTACGCACCTACACAACCCTTCCCTGTACTGAGAACTCTCATAGAACAGAACGGAGAGAACACAGCGCCCCCCTGTACTGGGAACTCCCATAGAACAGAACGGAGAAAAAACAGGCTCCCCTGTACTGGGACTCCCCATAGAGCAGAACGGAGAACACAGCGCTCCCCTGTACTGGGAATCCCATAGAAACAGAATGGAAAACATAGTGGCTCCCCTGTACTGGGAATCCCATAGAACGAATGGAGAAACAGCGCCCCCCTGTACTGGGAATTTCCCATAGATCAGAACGGAGAACACAGCTGTCCCCTGTACTGGGAACTCCCATAGAACAGAACGGAGAACACGCCCCCTGTAGGGGAAAACCCCATAGAACAAAATGGAGAACACAGCGGTCCCCTGTGCTGGGAACCCCCCTAGAACAAAACGGAGAAAAAACCCGCCCCCCTGTGTTTGGGAAACCCCCAAAACAGAAGGAGAACACAGCGTTCCCCTGTACTGGGAACTCCCATAGAACAGAACGGAGAACACAGCGCTCCCCTGTACTGGGAACTCCCATAGAGAAGAATGGTTAGTCGTCTAGAAGCGTGACCAGCTCTCCATTCTGAGGCGACACTTTCCTGTTTCTAGAGAGAGGTGTGGGTTCCACCCATCACACTTTGACTGCATATCCTACCAATATGCTATTAAAGTCTATGGTTGGAGAACCCCTTTGAAATAAACAGGCACGCCCACTCAGCTGGTCTCAGAACGCCCATTGAAATGAATGGAAGAGTTCTGTCCACCTCTCCCTTCTCAGCTTAGACTTTGGGGGCCCGTTCTCAAGACAGATGCGGGTCCTACGACTGGGGCTCGGACCTATCATACATTGACGGCATATCCTATCTATATACCATCAATGCATGAGATGGGACAACCCGTTTAATCCTCCTCGTCTCCCCTTAGGCTCCTTTAGTGCTGAACCGTGAGATCAAAGACGATGGTCCTGTCCAGCAGTGCCCCCCCCAGGTGGACAAGCACAGGCGCCGTGGCTGGAAGGATATTAGAGCTGACCCTAGAGATCATCCAGCTGATCACCGGAGGGGTGAGAGCTTCACATGACGTCGCTGCCGTCTCTATGGAGAAGCAGGTGAGTGAGCGGGAGGGGCGGCTCCTCCATGTAGTGATCGCTGTCTCCCCATACACAGGAGTACACAGTAGTGAAGAAGGCGTCTGGTGAGTGTGTGGCCCCCCGGGGACGGAGCAGCCCCCGCAGCCCCGAGCCTCCACCACTGATCCATGAGCAGAAGATCCTAGAGCTGAGCAGCAGGATCACGGAGCTGCTGAGCGGAGAGGTGAGCGCCGCCGGGAATGCTGGGACATGATGGCGCCGAGGGCGGCTCCGGAGGGTGACGCTATCATTGTCTGTGTCAGGTTCCTATCAGGTGTCAGTGGTCCCCCGTCTATGTCTCCATGGAGGGTGGGAGTATTTAGAGGGACACCAGGATCTGTACAAGGGGGTCCTTATGGAGGAGGAGCCGCCCCTCACATCAGCAGGTAAGAGGAGAGCTCCCTGAGTGCAGAGGTCACCCCCCCCATCACCTGCCCATCACCTATAGACCCTGCAGTCACTGCCTATATCTCCTATAGATGGCTCCTGGCAGAGGAACCCACCAGAGAGAGGTCCCCGTCCTCTACATTCCCAGGAAGAGCAGGACGTCCCGCTGGACCCTCAAATTCCTGGTAAGGTTTGTTATCATCTTCCCGCTGGTTGGACGTCCACTTGGTGATTCCGATTCTGGGTGGATAGATGTAAAGCTCTGCAGTGTTAATCGTAGACTCAGTAGCAGCACTAGGTCAGTCAGCTGCTGCTAAAGCCACGGAATATTGTCGTGTACAGAATGAGGCACTGACACACGAGTTCTGGACATAATCTTACTGCTTTATGCTTCATTAGTGCGGCCTCCTCCAGGATCTGCCGCTCAGTCCTGGGCACTAGAGGCGTCTGATGGGGACATGATACATCTACTAATTTATTAAAGGGGTGCTCCCACCATTGAGTTTGATGACCTATTGTAAGGATACGGCATCAAAGTCTTATAAATGCAGGTCCAGAAGTGGGAACATCCTTTTAATATAGAAATCCAGGGAGCGGCTTTTCCCAGTATGGCCAGGAGCAACCGCTCTGGAGGGAAGAAGGTTCAGTCTCCAGCGGGGATAAAAGGCTTCTTTACTGTAAGAGCTGTGACGTTGGTGAATAATCCCGGAGCTGGTGATGAGCAGAGTCGTCACCGCAAGATCCGCTCCCATCATTTCATGTAAAAAAAAAGCAGGACGTATCTACTGAGGTGTAAAAATATGGGGGTTTGGGTGTTGCTCCTGTCTGGTCGCCCCTCCTGATCCTTCTCCTTCATGTCTTCTGGGGGTGTGTGACCTTTCTCTGGATATAAGATAATCTGGGTTTCTTTTTTTTCTTGCAGGAAAGTGATGGTGGAATCTTGCATGGAACCAAAAACCCAAATCGGAGCCCACAAAATTGTAAGAGCCTTCTTATGACGCTTGTGTTGTGTTCTCTCTTTCTTTCACGTACACACTTACCAGCACGTGACGTAGGTGCCACTGCGAGGGGTTAATCTAGTTCCACTCAGGTGGCAAATTCAGCATAAATCACAGTCAGCACGTCCTGCACCCCTAAAACACACACTGCCACCACCTTTCAATAGAGTGAAGTACTCTGTTGCCCACAAACACCGCTCAACAGGGTTAAACACTATTCAAGGCTGTGGATTCTTTGAGCATGCACGGACCAAACTTATTAAAGTTTTAATAGATATAAACTTACAGTGCTTGCAAAAATACAGAAATAAAGATAGAATGACCTACATACAAAATAAGGGAAAAATGCCTGACAATGCAGGGAATCGTCTGTCCTGGGGCAAGAAAGGAATTAGAACACAGCTCAGATGATGACCGAACCCCGCGCTATGAACACGTCTTTTCTGTTGAAACCATATTTTATGGTATCGAACCTCTGTCCAGATTTCAGAGCTGCCCATCAGTTCACTAGGGTCATTTGTGGTCCCTGACTGGGCGGTTAGGTGATCAGGGGAGAGACCAGGATTAACTACTTGTATGTGTGCTTTGATTGAACCATTATAGTGTGGGTGGACAGACAGACGTTCATAGACCCTTGTCTGTCCACCCTTTGTAGTAGATAAAACGCCAGGCTTCATGTCTCCACTTGGTGATGGTGTAACAACACAGTCCAGCCACTTAAATCAGTGTATGCAAACAGAGACTCCGACACTGAGAATAATCAACAACAACAACACGTAAGCTTATATAAAGCAAGTGCGCTTGTTAGTATCAAATTGTATCCAATAATTTGGAAATGGATCAATTGATCATAACAGAAATAGAAACATTGTATAAGGGTTCACACAACGTATTCTCGGTCACGTATTTGCGCTTCAATACGCCTGAAGTACGGGCCGAGGATACGGTAGTTCATAGCTCTCATTGACCTACTCTTTTCCCCAGCGCACAATACGCGCCCGGGGAAAGAACTGACATGGGGAGAATGAAAGTTAGTGAGAAGCTTCAGAGAGATGCACTGGCCAGCGCGTCCTTCTGAAGCTGCAGGCGTATAGCGGCACGCGCAGTATGCGTCGCTATACGCCTGCTATTTATTCATGTGAACATGCCCTAAGATACAAGTCTGTTGTTCAACAGTAAGCCCGAGTTTACATGGAGTATTGCGCCGCAATGAGCCCGCTGTTAAAAGTACGTGCCCTATACTTTTAACAGCGCTACAGCCTGGTCTCTATTCACTTTCATTTTTCCCGAAGCATACTCGCCCGAAAGAAGTGACATGTTGCTTCTTTTTACAGGCGCGGAAAATGTCACCTTTTGATATCACTCAATAATTACTGTAATTTTACCGTATTTGCAGGGTGTACTTCCGCGCATTGGACGTCGTGTGCACATACCCTAATTTAGCTTCTGTTATCATCCGTAATAACCACAGAGTATCAAGTTAGTGCAGAGCTGTCAGCATATCCATCTCTGAACTAAGCAGCAGTTGGACGTTTCGGAAGATGCTGCTCGAGGAAGGAGGTGGCGTCTTCCAAAAACTTCCAACTGCAGCTTAGTTCAGCGACGGATATGCCGACAGCTGTATACATTATACAATGTTTCTATTTATATCATGATCACTTGATCTGTTTCAAAATTATTGGCTACAATTTGATACAAGTGCAATTGCTTTGAATGAACCTATGTGATGGTGTTGATTCCACTTGGAGATAACCTGTTACCCCCGACTCTCAATAAACCAGTCCTAGTAGCTTCTGACCTGAATTACAAGTGCACTTGCTTTGAATGAGCGTATGTGAGGGTATTGATTCCACTTGGAGATAACCTGTTAACTCCGACCCTCAAAAAACAGTCCTAGTAGCTTCTGACCAGAATTACAAGTGCACTTGCTTTGAATGAGTCTATGTGATGGTATTGATTCCACTTGGAGATAACCTGTTACCCCCGACCCTCAATGAAGCGGTCCTAGTAGCTTCTGACCAGAATTTATGATATCTGTAGTTAGTGGAATATAAATAATACACTTTCTATTGCAAAATGAAAACCTACAATTCCTAAAGAAAACCGTGATGCATGAAGAGCATCCAAAATGAGAATAATAACCTAAAACAAAATGCTCATTCATCAAACACCAATAAAATATGATCACGTTTAAAAACTAAAAACACAAATAAAAAAGATGTATCGGACCCAGACATAGAATCCAATGAAAAAAGGGTGGGTAGGCAGGATAAAAAAAAAACTTAACAAAAGCATGAAGATTATGTGACTGGGCCCTTGACGAAGCTGAAATGCACGTTGTGAGCAAATTTTTTTTCATTTGATATTTACACCTTGTATTATACTATTTACCTTTTGGTCTCTCTTTACGAATCCGAGCAATTCGCATATCCAGTTTGTGTGTAACTAGGAAAAAACCCTTCACTCAATTTGCTGATGTATTTTGCTACGGCTTGATGATATTTGAACGTATCACTTATTTGGCTTGTGAATGTGTTGTGTGCTTTTTCCAGATGATGACTGGACTGTTGGCTCCCATGAACATCCCCTTTTATTGACCGTTCTTAAAGTAGAAGATAATCCATCAGAAATCGGCAAAGAACGACCTGGACCTGGTAAAAGTTTGGCACATTCGGAATCTGGGAAGCGGTTTCAGAAGAAATCTGCTTTTTCTGTCCGTGAAAGAATTCACACAGAGGAAAGACCGTTTTCATGTTCAGAATGTGGGAAGTCTTTTACGAAGAAGTCGATTCTTATTAAACATCAGAGAATTCACACAGGGGAGAAGCCGTTCTCCTGCCCGGAATGCGCGAAGTGCTTTATGTTTAAACATCTTCTCGAAAGACATCAAAAAAATCACCCTGGGAAAAAGGGCTTTTCTTGTTCAGAATGTGGAATATCCGTTGCCCGTAAATCAAGTCTTACGAATCATCTGAGAACTCACAGAAATAAGCCGTTTTCGTGTTCAGAATGCGGGAAGTGTTTTATGCGGAAAAGTACGCTGGTGACGCACAAGAGAACTCATACGGGCGAGAAGCCGTTTTCTTGTTCAGAATGTGGCCAACGCTTCCTGCTCAAAAGTAATCTTGAACGACATCGGAGAATTCACACAGGGGAGAAGCCGTTCTCCTGTGCAGACTGCGGGAGTTGCTTCAAGGATAAGTATTCTTTTGAAAGGCATCAGAGAATTCACACGGGGGAGGACCTGTTTTCATGTTCTGAGTGCGAGAAAAGTTTTTTCTTTAAAAGCGAGCTGGAGAGACATCTGTCCGTTCACTTGAGGGAGAAGCCGTTTTCATGTGCGGAGTGTGAAAAAAGCTTTGTGGATAAGTATTCTCTCGAGAGACATCAGAAAAGTCACACGGGGGTGAAGCCGTTTTCATGTCCCGAGTGTGGGAAATGCTTTCTTTTTAAGGGTTATCTTGATAGACACCTGCAGATTCACACAGGAGAGAAGCCATGCTCATGTCCCGAATGTGGTAAAAGCTTTACCCATAAATATTCTCTAGAGAGACACCGGATAAGTCACACGGGTGGAAGATGTGGTCGTGTCCTGAGTGCGAGAAATGGTTTCGCTATAAATCGAGTCTGGTGGATCACCTACGAATTCACACAGGGGAGAAGCCATATTCGTGTTCAGAATGTGGGAAAAGTTTTACGCAAAGAGCAAGTCTAATGGCTCATCTAAGAACTCACTCGAGGTAAAGGCATTTTACTGTTCTGAACTCACACAAAGGAGAAGCCCTATTCACATTCATAACGTAGGAAAAGTATTACGCATAGAGTACGTTTTATGGTTCAAATAGGAACTTATACATAGTATATAGTTAGTCTTATGGCTCATCTAAGAGCTCACAGGAGATGAAGGCAATTTACTGTTCAGAATGTGACACTGGAGACCTTATATAGGCGCGGGGCCATATTCATCTTCATAACATGAGGAAAAGTTTTACGCAAAGAGCAAGTCTTTCGGCTCATCTAAGAGGTCACAGAAGATGAAGGCAATTTATTGTTCAGAATGTGACACTGGAGACCTCACAGGGGAGGAGCCATAACCATGTTCATAACATGGGGAAAAGTTTTACGCATAGAGCAAGTCTTATGGCTCATCTAAGAACTCGTGATAAAAGCATTTTACTGTTTGGAATGAAAGACATTGGAGAACTCTCACAAAGGGGAAGCTATAATCATAATTTGGGGAGTGTTTTACACATAGAGCAAGACTTATCGCTCATTTAAGAGCTCACAGGAGATAAAGGCAATTTACGGTTCAGAATGTGACACTGGAGACCTCACAAAGGGGAGGAGCCATATTTATGTTCAGAATGTGAGACGTTTTACATATAGAGCATGTCTTATGGCTCATCTAAAAGCTCACAGAAGATGAAGGCAATTTACTGTTCAGAATGTGACATGGTAGGAGCCATATTCATGTTCAGAATGTGAGAAGTGTTACGCGAAGAGCAAGTCTTGTGGCTCATCTAAGAGCTCACAGGAGCTGACGGCAATTTACTGTTCAGAATGCCAAAAAACTAAATCTGGTCAGCACATCCATTTTGAAGACGCACGCTGATGTGGCAGACAAAAGCTACGCAAACATAACACAAAATCAGCAGCTCTCTATAGGCTCTAAAAAAATGGTCAAAGAAGACATAAGAATTTTTTGGAAAAGCATTTCTGCTACTGTGGAATATGACATTGAGGTTCTTGCTGCACATTTTTGATCAAAACTGCAAATGCCTACCTACTGCTGCAAGGTGACCTCACTTCAGCTGGGAACCTACACTACATGTTGCCTCTCCTGGTGTCTGTTCACACCTCCACATTTCAGGGAGAATAGATTCCAGCTATAACATGATCTAATTAAGAAACTTGTGCAGGTGGGAGGAGTGCAAAAACCAAGATGGGAGGCAGCCACTTCCCCATGTAGCATAGGTTCCCACCCGAATTGAGGTCACCTTGCTGTGGTAGGTGGGCATTTACAGTTTTGTTGCCTCTCCTGGTGTCTGTTTAGATCTCCACATTTCGGGGAGAGAAGATTCCAGCTCTGACATGATCTGATTAAGAAACCTGTGCAAGTGGATGGAGTGCACAAAGCAAGATGGGAGCAGCCACTTCCCCATGTAGCTTAGGTTCCCACCTGAATTGAGGTCACCTTGACATTGGTAGGTGGGCTTTTACAGTTTTGATCAAAAATGTGCAGTAAGAACCTCAAAATTTAATTTTCATATATTCCACAGTAGCAGGAATGCTTTTTTTTTATTTTTTTTTTTTAAAAGTGCCGATAGAATACTACTGATATTGTGTTGTGTTTACTGTTCAAAATGTGACATTGGAGGGCTCACATAGGAGAGGCGCCATATTCATGCTCAGAATGTGGGAAATGTTTTAGAGAGAGAACAAGTCTTATAGCTCATCTAAGAGGAGATGAAGGCATTTTACTGTTCAGAATGTGACACTGGAGGCCTCACGTAGGGGAGGAGCCATATTCAGAATGGGGGGAAATGTTTTACTCACACAGGTGAGAAGATGTGGTCTTGTCCTAAATGTGAGAAATAGTTTAACCATACATCGAGTCTTGTGGATCCGTCTACAGCGGAGAAGGCATTTTACTGTTCAGAATGTGACACTGGAGGCCTCACGTAGGGGAGGAGCCATATTCATGTTCAGAATGTGGGCAATGTTTTACGCATAGAGCAAGTCTCCTGGTTCCTCTAGGAACTCTAATGAGGTGAAGGCGTTTTGCCATTTAAGATGAAAGACATTGGAGACCTCACATTGGAGACCTCGTTGGACGTGGCGGGTGCGGTGGTCGGTCTTAGGAGCTGCCACCTCTGCTTTCTGTAACTTTATTATAATGCCCGACTTCAATACAGAAAATCATCCCTGCTGAACCCAAAGATGTTTTAATAGTGTTTCTTATGGTCTGTAACATCATTGTTGCAACAGAAAATTCTAGGGGAATATCGAGGGAACAATAAATATCACTGCCTTGAGCCGCACATACAGGTACGGAAGATCGGGAAATCCAAACTTTTAGTAAATGTCTCCTTGCAGTATTATTGCTGGTGCCAGTGCGGCGATGATGGAGGGCAGCCATCTAAGCAACAACTCTAGCTTTAGCTCCTTAACGACCGCCCACCGCCGTTTTGGCGTCGCTGCAGACTTTGGAGTTTGCCGCTCCGGCGCCGCCGCCGCAGCGCCAGGAACGGGACTGTACTACACAGCCCTGATCCCAGCGCAGCTCCTGACAGCATCGGGGAGCGGGGGAAACCTCCGCTCCCCAGTGCTTTAACTCTTTGATTGCGGCGGATCGTCACCACAGCGCAGTCAAAGGGTTCCCCTGCTCGGCCCGGTGACCCGACAAGAGCCCGGGGAACGGCTGCACAGTCAGCCCTGGGGACCTAGAGTAGTTCTCTCTTCATGAGATTTAAAAAAAAGTAAAAAAAAACATAAGTGTAAAAAAAAAAAAAAAAGAATAAAAAGAAATAAATAAAAATATTTAATAAAAAATAATTGTGCATACATTATACACAAAAAAACCTACACACATTAGGTATCCACAGGACCATAATAACCTGTAGAATTAATCTAACAAGTTATTAAGTTAATTTTTTTATTTTTATTTTTTTTAAATTCTGCAATTATTTTTACTTAAACTATTCCCCCATAAAGTACAACTCGTCTCGAATAAAACGAGGCCTCGTACAACTGCGTCATTGAAAAAATAAAAAAGTTACAACTGTTGAAACGCAAGGAGGGAAAAACTAAAAAAAAAAATGTTCTGGTCATTAACTACTTTTCAGGCCTGGGGCTTAAAGGGGTTGTTTCACTACAAGGATTGATTTTTATGTTAAAGATCTTGCAAAAACAAGTCACGTTGCACTATGTGTCCATTACCTGTGTCCTACCTATTCCCAGATAATCCCCCTTGTATGGGCTGCATCAGCTCCTCAGGTTGCTATAGCTACAGACCTGTTCTATCTCTCCTGATAGGCTGCCAGCACTGGATGCTATAGCTACAGACCTGTTCAGTCTCTCCTGATAGGCTGCCAGCACTGGTTGCTATAACTACAAGACCTGTTCAGTCTCTCCTGATAGGCTGCCAGCACTGGATGCTATAGCTACAGACCTGTTCAGTCTCTCCTGATAGGCTGCCAGTGCTGGATGCTATAGCTACAGACCTGTTCTATCCCTCCTGATAGGCTGCCAGCACTGGATGCTATAGCTACAGACCTGTTCCATCTCTCCTGATAGGCTGCCAGTGCTGGTCTCTATAGCTACAGATCTGTTTGATCTATCCTGATAGGCTGCCAGCACTGGTTGCTATAGCTACAGACCTTTGTGCTCTCTCCTAATAGGCTGCCAGCACTGGTTGCTATAGCTACAGACCTGGCTTCTACTGCAGCCTAGTAGAAGCCAATAAACACGCCCCTGAATTCAAAGTGAAACCAAGAGAACAGGACTGAAGGTGAGATGAATCAATCTAGTGAGAAAACCCCTTTAAGTACTTTTCAGGTGTTCGTCTTAAGGGGTTAATAGCGAATGTTCTTTTTATTGTGTCCTTGAAATGGTCACTGGGCGATAAAAAGTCCTGAGGTTAAAAAGGTGCAACAATGGTGACATAACAATGGTGTAATAACAGAACTAAGAAGGAATGAAATAGAAAATAACATTGAATTGGATGAGTAGGAGATCCCGCTGAGGAGAGCAATGGACCGGGCACCAGATCCTCCTGTTACACAAGCCGCACATTCCCTCTCCTTCATTGAATAGGAGGACGGTTAACTGTGGATCTTCAGTCTATTATTTGGCCAGGGCACTCCTGTTTAAAGTCATAGCCTAGAGCAGAGCACCCTGTGCCAGAGCATGTATTCGCCAGCCTAGTCATGCCAGCCATGGGGTCTGAAGAGCCAGGCTGTGAGCGCATCGTCAGGGCTGTGGTTTCCTAAGGCTGGAAATCCTGGCGTTTGATACCAGAGGAGTGGCTGAGTTCCCTGATCATGAATGCACAGGTGGGTCATGGACTGTGATAGGGATGACTACATAATATACACGTTCTGTTTGTACTTTCTAGAGGAGTCCGGCCAGTCGGTCACCTGGGAGCTCTGGAGTCGGTCAGTCGATTCCCGGTCACCTTTCCTTATGGTTAATAGGTTATTGTTATAGAGGTGATCTTGTTTTTCGGTTGTTTTGAGCCCTATGTGGTTATCCCTATCACAGGACCAACACCTCACATCTGTCCATTAACACCTAATGTGGAGTCGTCTCACTACAGGGGTCGACGCTTTTTATGTTAAAGATCTTGCAAAAACAAGTCACTTTGCAATATGTGTCCATTACCAGTGTCCTACCTATTCCTAGATATCCCCTCTTGTATGTGCTGCATCAGCTCCTCAAGTCGCTATAGCTACAGACCTGTTCAATCTCTCCTCACAGGCTGCCAGCACTGGTTGCTATAGCTACAGACCTGTTCAATCTCTCCTGATAAGCTGCCAGTACTGGTTACTATAGCTACAGACCTGTTCAATCTCTTTTGATCGGCTGCCAGCACTGGTCACTATAGCTACAGACCTGTTTGATCTCTCCTGATAGGCTGCCAGCACTGGTCACTATAGCTACAGACCTGTTTGATCTCTCCTGATAGGCTCCCAGCACTGGTTGCTATAGCTACAGACCTGTTCGATCTCTCCTGATAGGCTGCCGCACTGGTAACTATAGCTACAGACCTGTTTAATTTCTCCTGATAGGCTGCCAGCGCTGGTTGCTATAGCTACAGACCTGGCTTCTAATGCAATCTAGTAGAAGCCAATAAACACGCCCCTGAATTCAAAATGAAATCAGGACTAAGGTAAGATGAATCAATGGCGTGAGACAACCCCTTTAATTGCTCACTCTGAGGTGTATATGGGCAAGTTCAATCGCACCTGGGCCCCCTGGGTGGCTGATCGGGCCTCCCCTTAATTTTGTGCCCTTTCTGTTTGAGCCTTTGAGTGTTCCCTTCGCAGTGTCTCTCTCTCCCTTTCTTATCATGAGCGCCTGGGAGTAGGTTGCAGTAGGGAGCAGCGCCTGGGAGTAGGTTGCAGTAGGGAGCAGCACCTGGGAGTAGGTTGAAGAAGGGAGCAGCGCCTGGGAGTAGGTTGCAGTAGGGAGCAGCGCCTGGGAGTAGGTTGCAGTAGGGAGCAGCGCCTGGGAGTAGGTTGCAGTGGGGAGCAGCGCCTGGGAGTAGGTTGCAGTGGGGAGCAGCGCCTGGGAGTAGGGAGCAGCGCCTGGGAGTAGGTTGCAGTGGGGAGCAGCGCCTGGGAGTAGGTTGCAGTAGGGAGCAGCACCTGGGAGTAGGTTGCAGTGGGGAGCAGCGCCTGGGAGTAGGTTGCAGTGGGGAGCAGCGCCTGGGAGTAGGTTGCAGTAGGGAGCAGCTCCTGGGAGTAGGTTGCAGTGGGGAGCAGCGCCTGGGAGTAGGTTGCGGTGGGGAGCAGCGCCTGGGAGTAGGTTGCGGTGGGGAGCAGCTCCTGGGAGTAGGTTGCTGTTGGGAGCAGCGCCTGGGAGTAGGTTGCGGTAGGGAGCAGCGCCTGGGAGTAGGTTGCGGTAGGGAGCAGCGCCTGGGAGTAGGTTGCGGTAGGGAGCAGCGCCTGGGAGTAGGTTGCAGTGGGGAGCAGCGCCTGGGAGTAGGTTGCAGCAGTGAGCAGCCCCTGGGAGTAGGTTGCAGCGGGGAGCAGCGCCTGGGAGTAGGTTGCAGCGGGAGCAGCGCCTGGGAGTAGGTTGCAGAGGGGAGCAGCGCCTGGGAGTAGGTTGCAGCAGGGAGCAGCTCCTGGGAGTAGGTTTCAGTAGGGAGCAGCGCCTGGGAGTAGGTTGCAGTGGGGAGCAGCGCCTGGGAGTAGGTTGCGGTAGGGAGCAGCGCCTGGGAGTAGGTTGCTGTAGGGAGCAGCGCCCGGGAGTAGGTTGCAGTGGGGAGCAGCGCCTGGGAGTAGGTTGCGGAAGGGAGCAGCGCCTGGGAGTAGGTTGCAGTAGGGAGCAGCGCCTGGGAGTAGGTTGCAGTAGGGAGCAGCGCCTGGGAGTAGGTTGCAGTGGGGAGCAGCGCCTGGGAGTAGGTTGCTGTAGGGAGCAGCGCCTGGGAGTAGGTTGCAGAAGGGAGCAGCGCCCGGGAGTAGGTTTGCAGCGGGAGCAGCGCCTGGGAGTAGGTTGCAGCCGGGAGCAGCGCCCGGGAGTAGGTTGCAGCGGGGAGCAGCGCCTGGGAGTAGGTTGCGGTAGGGAGCAGCGCCTGGGAGTAGGTTGCAGCGGGGAGCAGCGCCTGGGAGTAGGTTTGCAGCGGGAGCAGCGCCTGGAGTAGGTTGCAGCGGGGAGCAGCGCCTGGGAGTAAGGTTGCAGCAGGGAGCAGCGCCTGGGAGTAGGTTGCAGCAGGGAGCAGCGCCTGGAGTAGGTTGCAGTAGGGAGCAGCGCCTGGGAGTAGGTTCAGTGGGGACAGCGCCTGGAGTAGGTGCAGTAGGGAGCAGCGCCTGGGAGTAGGTGGCAGTGGGAGCAGCGCCTGGGAGAAGGGGGCAGTGGGGAGCAGCGCCTGGGAGTAGGTTGCAGTAGGGAGCAGCGCCTGGGAGTAGGGTTGCAGTGGGGAGCAGCGCCTGGGAGTAGGTTGCAGCGGTAAAGCCCGGAGTAGGTTTTTCAGCGGAGCAGCGCCCCGGGAGTAGGTTGCAGCGGGGACAGGCCCGGGGGTAGGGTTTCACGGGGGCGCGCCCGGGGTTGGTTGCAGCGGGGGGCAGCGCCCGGGAGAGGTTTCAGGGGGGC
>JAODAL010067586.1:0-17229 GCA_025379985.1 Phyllomedusa bahiana | reverse complement strand
GCCACCCCGCTTTGGGGCGGGCTTGGTGAAAAGGGGCCCCTTTTAATTTCCCGTTCCCCTGGCGGGGGTTTTACACCATGTTTGGGGGGCCCAGTGGACCCCCTTACGCCCGGGGTTCGTGACATATGTTAGCACAGCTAAAAAACCAGTTTTCTGATTGGAAAGCTATAAAACTGCCCCTTCCTTTGAGCTTTTTGAGAATCTGAGCATTACTTTTTGTTTTCGATTAAACTCGCAAAATTGCCAAAAAAAGAGAACTTTCATGTAAAACCCGACGCTATTCTTTTTCCCTGAGAGTGAAGGATTTTCCATGCGAGAAATTCCCAAAGAACTAAGATTTCCTAAACGGTGTGTACTACTCCCTTCAGAAAAAGCACAAAAAGCTCAAAACCAGAGTAGAAAGAAAGTGGGGGGCCCCCGCTACAACTGGCAACAAGACAATACATTGGTTTCTTATTTGAGAATCAGCCTCACAGTCCCTCAATGGCGCTTCTTTAAAATAGTACCGCAAAATCCCAGTGTCAACGTCTACATGAAGAGGCGACTCCGGATTGCCTAAGGGCAGAGTGGCAAAGAAAAAGCCATACTGAGACGCAAAAAAAAAGGAAAAAAATTTAATATGAGCTAAAGAACAAGACATAAACAGCGGAAGATTGGAAAAAATTTTGTAAAGACAATCAAAGTTTGAGAGTTTGGTCCACGGGAAAACAGTGTGAAATGCAGAAAATTAAAAAAAATGCGGGGAAGAGAGCCTATCTGTCAAGCAGGGGAGGAAGTAAATACCCGGGGGGTTGCTTTGGTGTGGTAAAGGGGGAGTTTTACAAGGTAAAAAGGGATTTAGAAAAAGGGAAAAGGTACCACTCCTTTTTTGCAACACCAGCCATACCCTTGTACAGGCTTGATTGGGAAGCAGATTTTCCTGCCAGGCAGGGACCCAAAGAAACCTCCAAATTTGCATGAACTATTTAGGGGAAAAAAACAGCAGCTGGATTCTACTGTAATGGAGGGGCCCAGAGCAGTCCCAATCTCAACCCCTTAGTGGTGGGAGCAGTTTACCGTATGGTGCGCAAAAACTCCCCCATCAAGCCAATCCAACTTGTGGGAGAGGCTTCTGGAAGCATGGGGTGAAATTTCTCCAGAACATCAGAGCCCGTAGAACAAGGAAGAATGCAATAGAATCAATGTTAGTCTGCAAAAATAGGGACATGGCCCCCATCTTTTTAGAAAGGCTGGGGAAATTGTAATTTCTAAACTACAACTTTATAAAAAGGAGAGCAAAAGCAAAACCCACCCTCCAACAGTAACGTTCATAGTAGTGATCATAATAAGGTTTAAACAGTCCAAAATACCTGCTTTATGCCCAGATGAACAACTGGCAGTAAGGTTTTAGTTTTGTAGCTAAAAAAACATACAAAAAATTGGACATTACTTACTAAAAAAAACACTCCGTTCTTGGGGGCTTGTTCCCCCACTAAAGGGCGGGAACAAAAAAAATGAACCAAACTAGCAATTTTGGCTTTAGCAACTGGGAAAAAGTTAAGTGCAGCAAATTTGCTTGAGCAAGATAAAAAACCACACCAATTTAAAACACCTTTCACACCAGCAGCAAAAACCCATATAATGCTGGGATTTTGCACAATGCAAAACTACCATAAAACAACCACTCCCCCACCCCTCATGCTGAGGGGGTTTGTTGTTGGTAACCAATTCAGTAAAAAGGCGATACAAAAGTGTGCCTTAAATATAGACTGGGTACAATGCTGGCTTACAACCATTGGTACCCCCATAATTAGACTAGCGGGCTGCCCGCTTTTTCTAAGTGTCCAACACAACACAGGCCCCTGCTCCCCCGCACTGTTTGGCAAATAAAAAATGAATACTTGAAAAATATTAAATAGAGGTATTAGTTTAATGGGGCCCCAAACACAAGCTCAAAAGCCTCTTTACGGCTCCTCATTCTTGTGGGTCCCTACACTAACAATTTACAGAAAAACATACAAAAAAAAGGGGCATTACTTACTCAAAAAAACACTCCCTTCTAGGGCTTTTCACACTCAATGGCTGAACTAAAAGAACCCAGAACTAGCAAATCTGGGATTTATGCTAGCTGGGGGAAAAAAACACAGGTGCACTAATTGCTTTGACTTGTGTATTGGGGCCCCATTTCCAACAATACCTCATATTTAATATTTTTCAAATATGTCATTTTTAATTTTTCCCAACATGCTGGGGAGCAAGGTGCCCTTTTTGGTTGGACACTTAGAAAATGTGGCAGCCCGCCTGGTCTAATAGTAGGGTGTCACAATATTGTAAACAGCATGGTGTACCACACGATCTATTTTTTTGGCACACTTTTGTATCGCCTTATTTTTGCAATTGTATACTCAACCCCCCCCCTCATGCACTGAGGGCGGTAGTGGTTTTTTTTTGGTAGTTTTTTCATCTGTGCAAATTCCCCCTGCATTATACTGGGGTTTTTTTGCCTGCTGGTGTGAATAGGTGTTAATTTTGGTGTGCAGTTTTTATCTTGCTCAAGCAAATTAGCTGCACCTGTGGATCTTTTTTTCAGTTAGCATAAATGCCAGAGTTTGCTAGCTACAGGGTTCCATTAGTTCACATTGACTGTGAACAAGCCCCTAGGAACTGGAGTGTTTTTTGAGTTTTGTAGCACAAAAAGCAGGTCTTAAAGGAAATCTATCACCTATATATTTTTACAAATTAAAATGAGACACTAATACATTCTTTTCTTCCTAGCCGTTTTTATTTTCTGATTGTAGATTTTTTTTTTAATTCTGTTGTCTGTATATGATTGTGGGGGCAGTTAGAGAGATGCTTTACAACAGATTCATGGATGTAGGAGTCTGTGAGCAGGAGCACATCTATTGACTTCTATAGTAAAGTTTTCTAGGCATACTCTGCTGTGAAAAAGTTACTATGCAGAGAGGGAGCTGTGACCATCTCTGTTGTAAATGGTGGACTCCTTTCTTATATCATATCACATTGGGGTCACATTTCAATGTAATCCTGCCTGTGCTGATAATGAGGAGACTGCTGAAAGTGTTTATTTAACAGAACAGAAGTGTCAGACAATATAAGGGCCTAGCGGACAAAGTGACAACAGCTGCATCTCATTATTTAAAAAAAAAAATATTGAGAGCAATATGAAAACTAAAAAAAAAATATTAAAAAGTGTGTTTAACATAAAAACATGAATGTTTTACGACATTTTCCTTTAAGGTGATAAATTATCTGCCAGTTGATTAAACAAAGTGAACAGTGTTTTCCTACATGCTTTAATCTAAGGGGAGAGTAATAGAGGCATGTGAAAACAGAGATTAGGTCTGGATTCAACACCTGCGTCAGAGGTTTCTGTGGGGCGCCATCATCACAATTGCACACAAAATATTAGGGTATGCTCACCATGGGCTTATGTGTGCCACGTTATTTCGCTGCGGTATGCGCGACAATGCACGCCGCAAATCCAGAATCCCATAGCCTCTCATAAATCGTATTGTACGCGCCAGGGGGAGAAATTGACATGTAAATTGTTAGCGAACGAATACCGCCGCTGCAATGCATGTCTATGGGGCCGGCGATTCCAAAACACCCCGTGTAAGCGACATGCCTATACGCAAGCGCGCAAGAAATCAGAGGGTACATACCCTTATGGTTCAACCCACTGGGTTGGACAGAACCTCTTGCACAAATCATGAGGCCTGGCCATAGATGAATAATGTCGACTTCCCCTCAACAGGTGCCATTTTTCACACTAAAGCAATCTACAGTAAGAGTGTACTCAAGTTGGTGTACTCAACTCACCTGCCATACAAATCATCTAGAATACATAACTTAAAATTAGGATCACGACCCTATTGCAAGTGCATTAAGAGTTTTTAACAATCGTTTGAGCTGTTCGTGCTGTACAGCTAATTTTCTCAGATTGAGTTTGAAAATTCCAGGGGCGTGTCTCTCCTGTCACAGCCGTGTCTCTCCTCCAGAGGGTCAATGTCTTCCTCCCTGAGAACTTGTGACATCATCATTTTGTTTGAAGCAGGGGAGCAGAAGGTTGCTGGGATATAACAGACTCTGTACCTCCTGCATGTTTTGTCTGCAGCCCTTGAGGCTACCACAAGCTGCAGCAGCAAGCACCTATTTATATTCTCTAGTTTAACACACAAATGAACACTGAAAGCCACAGCTTTAACTTCTGTTCTAGTGGTGTTCACCCAAATTGGTACTGACAACAGGCAGAGATCTTTACCTCAACTACAAGACAGATGTCACTTCAAGTAAGATCATCTGCTTGCTGTCAGTGACATGTGAGTGAAAACATTGGGGGGAGAAGTCACTCAGCTTTGAGAGAAAGACCATGCTCAACTGTAACTGACTTCGGCAGGTGTGCAGCGTTAGAACATTTGCTTTTACAACGAAGGTAGGTTTTGAGTTTCTAGTCCCCTCACAAAGTATATTCCCCCCGGCCCCCTGAAAATTCTACACATATGTTATAGAGTCCTAAAATATATATGTCAATCTCTAAATTATATATATACAACATACAAAGCTCCCCCTATAATCATTCTCATCCCCCAGAGTATATGCATTTGTATCACATATTTAAGAAGTGTCTTTGTTGTGACTACTGCGAGGATTAGACACATATCTGGGAGGCTTTGTGTGTGTATATGTGAATAAAATTAAAGATGTCCTACACATATATTTTCATATAATTACATATTTGTCAATTTATAAAAGAAAAAACTAACTGATGGGGCTTGAACTCCCAAACCTCTGTTTTTGCAGAGCTATCACTAAGCACTGCACACAATGCAGACTTATACAAACACAGTGTTGAATCCCTTATTATACACTACAGATGATGACGTCATAATGAAGCGGGGCTTGCATAGATTTTGAGGAACATGAACACCCTCTTTTCAAAGTAGCAGCTAAGATCTGGACCTGTGAGATGTTGAATCAACTTCTTGGGCAAAAGCCCTTTAAACAGCCAGTAATTGCCCAGATCATCACCCTAAGCATGGAGATTACATAGACCTAGCATCCTTTGTTTTCACTATCCGATTTTAACAGCTCAGAGGAGAGTAAACACAGAGTGGAAATTTCACCAGGCCAATCACAGTGCAGGTGGTGTGTCCTAGGGTTCGGAAACCGTCAGGGGGCGTGTCCCACCAGCAAACAGCAGAAATAGAAACACAGATTTACAGAGAAGCTCATATCCGCAAACCAAGTGACAGAGTAATGCAACCAGATTAACAAAATGCTTATTTTTACTGTCCCCATAATCTGAGACATGAACTTTGTAACGATAAAACCCCTTTAAGTGCCATGTTTTGCAGCAACCAACCATTCTTTTATTAGGATTTTAGAGAACAGCATGGTGGAGTGTGTTGATTCACCAAACAAGTGTTGGCAATGTAGTGGCATCAAAGCTGAAAACAGAAACAATTTGAATACAATCTTCTTTATAGAGAGGCAAAGAGGCGAATGGATACCAAAACACCAAAACAATTGCTCACAAAATTCACATAATATTTTAGGATGTATTCTATGTTAAAACTTATATCAGATGTAAGTTTTTTGTTATGTCAATAATACAGTTTTGTACACGGGTATGTTCACACGGCATATTGTGGCGTGTAGTGTACGCACCACAATACGCCAGGAGGTTTAGAAGTGCGCGTTGGCCAGCACGTACTTCTAAAGCTCGGGGGGACTGGTCCCATTTCACTTTCTGTTTATCCACGCATGTAAAACTCCCCAAGAAGTGACACGTCACTTCTTTCTTGCAGCGTACAAATATGTGTGTTATTGTACGCCTGGGAAGAATGAGCGTAATTAGGGCACGCATTTTGTGCGTATTGCAAGCACAATACAAATAAGCCCGCACAATTTTGCCAGGTGAACATAGACCTATATCTGTGTGATGACATTGTAGGGCTATATATTTTTCCGGGGGGTGGGAGGGCGTGTGAGTATATATAAGTTGTATGTCTGGGGTTTGGACTAGTTATAACTAAAAAACCATTATAAGTCTGAAACACAAAGAAGTGATATATGCCACTAAACTCTATTCTGCACACTGAAGAAGTACACTTCTGCTCTAAGGTGGTAAGTAGATCATGACACATAGATCATACATTAATGTTTTTGTGCATCATAGTAATCATACCAACACAACAAGTAATTTAAAATCAAACATATGATTTATATCCACAAAGGTCTATAGGTAAAATAACATGTAAAACCAAAGCAGAAATTTCAATTGTTTTTGATCTCCTAAATAAAGTTAAAATGTAATCAATAAAAAAATATGTGCCCAAAAATGGATGCTAAAAGAACTACAACTCAGAACAAGCTACTGCTGTCACTATATCAGGCTCCTGCTATACACTAGATAAACTGCTGATGTATTTTTTCATTTATTGCCACGATTTAGGCATACCCACTGCACGGGTTTTTCGGAGAGTATTTTTTTCAGAGCCGGTTGTTTTCGGACGGAATCTGTGCTTCAACAATTGGAAGGGGATTGCTCTTATCCGCTCAGTCGTGAGAAAAGCCGTCCCCCCAGTGCCTGGTGGACGGCCGCAAAATATGACAAGTACCTAGCCGGCAAAACCGGACCGGTATTTGTCCCTATGCCGTGGGATTCGCCCTTAGGTTATTTTAACACAGTGTTTTTTATGGCTTCTAAGGAAACGTGGTGCATATTTTTTTGTACTGTCGATGTTATCTTAAACTTTTTAGCGCAATATAAACATACTACATACATTATCGTGCCTTTTTTTAGGCAATTTGGTGGTCTTTAGGTTGCAATGCTGTTATTTCTGGTGTTTTTTATACCATAAGCTTCTCTATAGGATTTGAAAAAATGCGACTCAAAGTATTAGAATAGAGATGGGCGAATTTCTCAAAATTCGATTCGGTCACTCTTGCCCGAATTTTCAGACAAAAATAAATTCGGTCCCGAATTACTTTTGGGACAATCGCGTTAAAAAACAGCTATTTCCTTCCAGGCTGCACACAGAGCCTGCAGGGTGCTGTAGAACATTGCGCCATGCTTAAATATGCAGATGGAGCTTGGGTTTTGGTCCTTCATCACAATGTTTGTGTTTTAGTATGACACGCAGCATGACTGCCGCCCTCTCTTAGAATCAGCTTCACTAAAAAAATTCCCTGGGCACTTAGAGACGGCAAAAACTGACGCAAAAAACTCAAGCGGAAATGTAGCCTATAAAGTCATGCCAGCGAAAGCTGGAAAAAAACAAAGCTGAAGCTCAGGTGGCAACATAGTACGAGTGTGGAGGGTGACGCGGCAGCCACAAAGCAGCATTCGGTCGAGAGTGGGACAATGACATTCTGGAGGTGGCAAAACAGGAGGAAAGCCACAGAATGCACAATGACTGAGAGCGGAGGTCACGAGCGGCAGCAGCATGAGGTCGAGGGCAGTGGCACAAAATGACATTCCTGATGTGGCAAAACAGTAGGAAGCACAGAATGGGCACACATGACTGAGAGCAGAAGGTCACGGCGGCAAGCAGCATGAGGTCAGGTAGTGGGCACAATGACACAGTGTGGAGGACACGCAGCACCACAGCAGCAGCAAGAGGTTCAGAAAGTGGCACAATGACACAGTGTGGGAGGACACGGCAGCATCACACAGCAGCAGCATGAGGTCAGGAAAGTGGCACAATGACCAGTTTGTAGGACACGCAGCAGCCAACAGCATCTAGCATGAGGTCAGAAAATGGCAACAAGACATTCTGGAGGTGGCAAAAACAGTATTAGGCCACCAGAGTGCCACAATCACACAGAGTGGGTAGAGGTCACAACAGCAGCATTATGAGGTCAGGCATTGGCACAATGAAATTCTTGGAGGTGGCAAAACAGGAGGAAGCCACAGATTGGCACAATGACTGAAGCGGAGGTCATGGTGGCATAAGCATGAGTTATGCAGTGGCACAATGACATTCGGGATGATGGCAAAAACATGGACTAGGGCCACAGAGGTGGCACATGAATGAGAGGTGAGATCCACAACAACCAGCAGTATAGGGTTGGGCAGTGGCACAATGACATTCTGGTAGTGCAAAACAGGAGGAAGCCACGAATGGCCACAATATGACTGAGAAGCAGAGGTCACGAGCGGCAGCAGCAATGAGTTCAGGCAGTGGCACAATGACACAGTGTGGAGGACACGCAGCAGCCACAGCTGCAGCATGAGGGTCAGAAAGTGGCACAACAGATGACACAGTGTGGTAGGACACTCAAGCAGCCGACTAAGCACAGCATGAGGTAAGAAAGTGGCACAATGACACAGTGTGGAGGACACGGCAGTCAGCCACAGCAGCTGCATGAGGTCAGAAAGTTGGCACAATGACATTCTGGAGGTGGCAAAACAGTATAGGACCACAGAGTGTCACAATCACACAGTGTGAGGTCACAACAGCAGCAGTATGAGGTCAGCAGTGGCACAATGACATTTCTGGAGGTGCAAAACAGGAGAAGCCACAAAGAATGCACAATGACAGAAGCGGAGGTCACGGTGGCAGAAGCAATGAGGTTAGGCAGTGGCACAATTGACATACTGGAGGTGGCAAAAACAGGACTAGGCACACAGAGTTGGCACAATGACTGAGAGTGGAGTCACAACAGCAGCATATGAGCGGTCGGCAGTGGCACAATGACATTCTGGAGGTGGCAAAACAGGAGGAAGCACAGATTGGCACCAAATGACTGAGAAGGAGGTTCCACGGCGGCAGAAGCATAGAGTTAGGCAGTGGCACAATGACATTCTGTATGTGGCAAAAAACAGGACTAGGCCCCAGAGTGTCACAATGACGTGAGATGGAGGTCACAACAGCAGCAGTAGAGTCGGGCAGTGGCACAATGACATCTTGGAGTGGAAAAACAGAGGAAGCCACAGAATGGCCACAATTGACTGAGAGCGAGGTCACGCGCAGCATCATGATGTCATCCAGTGGCATAATGACACCATGTGGTGGAGGACACGGCAGCAGCCACACAGCAGCATGAGGTCAGAAAAGTGGCACAGATTGACATTCTGGAGGTGGCAAAAGCAGTATTAGGCCACAAAGTGGCCACAATCCACAGTGAAGGTCACAACAGCAGCATAACGAGTGTCAGTCAAGTGCACAATACATTCTGGAGATGGCAAAACAGTATTAGCCACAGTTGTGGCACAATGACACAAGTGGGAGGGCACGCAGGGAAAGTGGTTCACCCCCCCCAACCCCCCCCCCCCACAGCAGAGCAGCATGAGCAGAGAGTGGCACAATTGGACATTCTGGAGGAAGCAAAACAGAGGAGAGCCAGAGTGGTCACAATGAACTGAAGCGGAGGTCACGGCTGCAGCAGCATTAGGTACAGGCAGTGCACAATGACACGTGTGGAGGACATTGCAGCACCACATCCACAGCATGAGGTTCAGACAGTGGCACAATGACAAATTTCTGGAGGTGGCAAAAAAAAGGAGTAGCCACAGAGTGGCACAATTACAGAGATTTTAGGTGACGGTGCAGGAGCAACAGCATGAGGTCAGAGAGAGGCACCCAATGAACACAGTTGTGGATGTCCACGGCAACAGCAACAGCAGCAGCCAGCATGAGGTCATAGAGTGACACAATGAAAGTGTTATTTGGGTGTGCAATACCGAGTCCCTGTAAAGATGGTGGTAGGCAGATGGGAGAAAACTGGCAGCAGATGGTGTGGCATCAAGGCGGGTGGAGGCATCCAGAATAGTGGCTGAGGCAGGTAGTTGAACCCAACTAGACAGCTAATTCATTGTGTGTGGAAATCCCTGGCCGATCCACGCCTGATTCATCTTGCTAAGTTCGTCGTTCCACATTCCCGTGGACAAGCGGTTTCTCCCTTGGGTAACGAGGGCCCCCCAGCCGCACTGAACCCCGCTCTGAGCCACACACTGGCCGGGCGCCAGTACAGCTTCTCCACTGCCAAACTCAGGCAAGTTGCGGCCACACATCCTGTTTGGCTACCCAGTAGTCCAGGCGATCTTCTAACTGAGGGGCATGAGTGCTGTCCCAAGTAGGCCACAACCTGTTGGTTCAGGGACTGCTCCAGGTCCGCTGCTGCTGCTGGTCGACGCCCTCCTCACTAGTTGGTGAGGAAGCTGCCTACGCAGTGACTCAGACTTAGGTTACTACTGATGTGACTGTTACTGCTCCTACCCCTCCCACCCCCCAACCTTCCCCCAGCAGCCGCGCAGTAGTACGTGAGCGCGTGATGAACCCCCCCCCCCGTCAGACCTGTCCGAGGAGGGACATGCCACACATAGGCAGCGTGCCAACTGATACGGAGGATTTCCCTATCGTATTAGAGTTTGGTATCCTCCCTCTCAATAGCTGGGAAAAAGGCTCCCATTTTGGACCGGTAGCGAGGGTCCAATAGGTGTGAGAGCCCAGAAGTCTCCCTCTGTGTCGGATGCTGACTATTCGGCTGTACCACTAGCCAGGCAAATAAGCATGCTGCGGCGCCATCTGCACAAGTTTCACAGCATCTGTTCCAGGACATGAAGTCAGTGGAATGACGTTATTCAACCGTAGTCCTGCGACTGACAAAGTAAAGTCGCCTCCTCGAGAAAGGCCTCAACAAACGGCAGTGTCACGCATGAGCTGCCACTGGCTGACATCAAAGTTACAACGAGGGGAGTACTTCTGTCTCCTGTGATCATCAAGAAATTGTTTAATGGCCTTTCTCTGTTTCATAACAGTCCGGTCCCAACATTTGCAGGCTGGAATCCAGCGGGTGAACATCGCATATCAGATTGTGTTGGGGGAGGCCGTTCTGCCGCTTGCAACCGAGGAGGTGTTCTGGCTTGTACTGATGTTCAATGCACAGTTTCCTGGCCCCAATTTCAGAAACTGCTGAATAACGGTGGAAGACTTCAGGAAACCGTTTCACAACCATATTTGAACACGTGAGCCGATGCAGGGCGCTGGACCATCCCCTCCTCGGTGCAAGCGCGACAACATTTTCCCCCATTGTCCGTCACCATGGTTCCGATTTTTGTCAGTTGGCGCGGAGAAAGCCACTAGCAAGTCGATTTTCTTGTGCTAGCATGACGTGGAGCATTCCTCCTCCCCTGTGTACTTCGTTCGCCGAGGAAGCCAGTGTGTAGAACTGTCATGACAGCCTGCTGTGCCCTACACATGGTATGATTGACAGTAACTATGTGGAGGCTGAGATTGGTGGTGATGTGGTAGGAGGAGGAGGGCGGACATTGGCGCAGGTGCAGAAGTTTGACAAACGTGGAGGAGAAAGCGGCGTCTCCTGTCCAAGTTGTTGGTGTGCCTGGGCAGAAGCACATTCACCCAGTGGGCCGTAATGTACTGGCCGCGACCGTATTTAAAGCCTCCAGACGTCACGCGCTGCGTGCACCTTGGGAACAAACCGATAAAGCCTCAAGGACTGGCCCACCTTCTGTTCTACATTTATGAAGTGCTGGTACTGAGGTCACTCGCCTTTTTTGGAAAAGGAATTACGGCTTGGAACTCTCCTCTCGGCTCGGCAACAAGCCATCAGTTCTCTGAATGGTCAGAGTCCCACCATATGAAAGGGAGTGACTGCAATACCAACAACTTGACAGGAGCAACGGTCAGCTGCTGCACCTTAGGATGGTTGGACGCATACTGGTTGTCTCTTGCAATCACCTCGCTGAACACTGCTGGCGCAATGAGTAGCGAGGAGCAGAGCATCTGGACCGGGAGATGATGTCAAAGAGAAACGCCTCCCTTCTGCAGAGGTGGGTGAGCCTTGACAGTCTTCAATGTCATGCGTGCCACCTGGGCGCTGCTGCTGCTGTTTGCTGGCGGCGGCAGGATGGACCACCACATCTGACCAGGTTTCTCCCCAGCCAACCCGGATGGGACGCTGCAATGTTGTTGACCAGGCCGTGGTGCCAACTTAGCTCCCTGGCCACGCTTCACTTTCTGCCACAGATTCTACATATAACTCATATTCCGGACACCTCCGTGTCTTAGCAAAGAACTAACTGCCACATCACCGCCGAGTATCGGATTTTACCGCCAACGGGCTCCGCACTGAGTGACTACTGCCGCCGCTGCCTTCGCTGATCCCCTGTGCCGATACCTTTCTTGGACCTTCGAGAGCGGGTTTTTTACCCATGGCCGCTTGGCTCCCGAACCTTCACACTGCTGCTATCCTGCTGACTCACGGCCACATCACCCACTTGCTGGCTTGGGCTCTGCCTGACCGGCGCAAGCTGGACCCCTCTTCTCCTGACGATGATGAACGCCTTGCTCACCCGGCCTCCCAAGTGCAGTCGCTACATCATCATCTATTTGTGTTTCATCTGTCACTACACTGCCTGTCCTCATCACCGGTCTTGGTATCTGAGGCTGACCTCTCACAACATGACCTCCCATGCCACTATCCTCATCTATACTTTTCCGCCAACTGCAAGAAGCAGGGGTGATATTGCCCCATTTTCTTCGCTGCCAGTAGCTACTGACTGCCCTCCTCAAATTGATTCATCCTCGCTATATAGTGGCCTGAGCCCAGACCACATAGTAGATCTCTGGCTGGGGGGAACCGGATGGGACAGAGGCGGGCTAGGACATGTGTCAGGGCCGCTGGACCCCGCTCCCAGGGCCATCCAACGAATTTGTTGTGTCTGAGGTTCCCACCGACTCTCCTTGGCTGTGGGTAGTCCAGATGTCATCTGGGAGGAATAGGATGACCAAGTCAACCAATCAAGAACCCCTTGGGTTGCTGAACAACACATGCCGCTAGATGACCAGCGCATTTGTGCCTCACCGAGTGACCCGCTGGGCAACGTCCCCCTTGCTGGTGCTGTGACCTGGGCCTCGTTTCCAGGAATGTTTTGCCCACTGGCCACTCGCAGTTGTGTAGAGCCGCTGCCCCTTCTCTTGTCTGACATACTTTTTGTTCTAAATGTACAGACTACTGTTTTATGAAGATATCTGATATGATAAATTACACACCCTGTATTTTGACTCCAAATGAACCCAGTAACATGCTTGGGTAACCCTTGGATATAAATTGCGTCTCTCAGAAATGGCCAGGAAAAATTTACTTGTAATTTTGTCGTTTAAAAACAACTGTGTGGTTTATACTAAATGTAAAAGCACAAACAGGCTTAATTAACTTCGGACATAAAATAGGCTACAAAAAAAAGTAAATATTTTGGCGTGAAAAAACGGTTTTTTTTGTCAGCACACCAAAAAACAACGTTTAAATTAAACCCCCGGGATGTAAATTGCTCAAAAGTTTGACCCGCAAAACTAGTAGCTTTGTAGCGTGTTAAAAATGCGTGTTTTTACCCAACAACAAGGATACATTTTGTAATTAACCTTTCTTGGAATTGGCTACAGGAAAAAGATATTTTGGCCCCGTGAAAAAAAAGGGGTTTCTTGGGGTCCCCCCAAAAAACAACCAATTAACCCCTGAATAAAGCGCCAAAAATTAGCCGCACAAATGTATTTTTGGGGGACAATTGGGGTTTTTTTCTACCCACACAAAAAGGGAAACATGTAAAATTTGCTTTAAACACAAAAAAATTTTTTTTTTCGTTTAAAAAAACCGGGGGGGGGGGGGGGGGGGGTCACACACCAGCAAAACAACGTTTAAATTTCCCCCCCTGGATTAAATTGCGCAATAAATTTGACAGCCAAAAATGAATGGTATTTGTTTTGAAAAAACGCTTTTCTTTAAAAATACCAGGAACGCTTAGACCCATTTGGGAATTGAATGAAAAATCAGCTCTTGGACCACACTGATTTCAGATCCAATACCCCAAAAAAAATTTAGAAAAACATTAAGAAAACATCTCTGAAAAAGCTGAGACACCTCCAGAAAATCGCATAAAAAAAACAATTTTTTTCGTAAGAGCTATCAGCTGCGGCAGAAACCCCTTCCCGATCAGTAACAGTGGACATAGCCCCCAGCGCGCCCCCGGACTTAATAGTCGGGGACGCACAGAATCCCGCCTTCCCTATTGGTTTCCCTCAAAAACATGCAGCAGGCTATGCCCTTCTTCCCCCCAGAGTGCTTTGCCCCAGTACGCCATGTCCGGCAGCCATTTTATCAATCAAAAGCACACTTCGTTCACCCAAGTACCCCAAAAATTTCGACTTCGTTCCGAACCGAAGTTTTCCTAAAATTCTAAACGAATTTCACTCGTTGGAATCAATCCGCCATCTCAATTACAATAGTAACAAAACAAAGCCACCTTACATAAAAAAAAAAAAAAAAAAAAAAAATTTTTAATTTGTGTCAATTTTTTTAAAAAGTGAAAAATAAAATAGGGGAGCCCTTTTTGGGTTTTCCCCTTTTTTTATTAAGACAAAATATTTACTTCCTTTCCCTTCTGAATCACTCTTTTGGTAAAAAACCGTGTGGCCATGTGTAAAGTTTTTTTGGCCCTTTTCCCCCAAACAACAATGAAAATTAAAGTTGTAAGTGCAATACATTTAACTGAAACTGTCTCATTGACCCTAAAAAACGATAAGAAAATTTTATTTTTTTTTCAAATCAACATTTTTCATTACATACCAATGGTGTGAAAAGTCGGTTGCAGTGACAAAAAGGGTTTTTTTTTTTTCAAAGATCAACAAGAAATTAGAAAAATATCTGGGTTTTTCTAAGGGATAATTATAAAGGAGTGGGGAAAAAAATCAATAACACTCAGGCTCTGTCACATACGTAGAGGTCTGTCTATGATCGTTGAGCTTTTGTGGGAGACCCTAAAATAGCCCTATACCCCCAAAAAATGTCAGTCAGACTCAACTCCGATTTATGTCCGGCATCTTCTGTACGGAACTCCTAGAGGAAGGAAAGCCGAAACCTGCTAACTAGGTAATGTGGAACGTGATAACCAGCTTCACTTGCAGACAAATGACTCTCGGTGAGTAAAACGTTTTTTATATAATAGAACAATTTAAAATCAACTTTTGACAAGCTGCTAACGGGGTTCAGAAAATGGTTTCTTATTCTTAGCTGCAGGCTGAATAAATACAAGCCAACTAATAAAACACCTGAAAGTCCATGTGTATCTCACCTCCAATGAAGAAAAGTAACGAAATACTAACATGTAAATTTCAAAAAATAAAATGGTTTAACTAAAAAAAAATATAATAAAAAATGCAGTTAAGAAGGTTGTCCTCACACAAAAAATCATCAGATATAAATTGAGTGAGATATCCCAAAAAGTAAGCATGTCCATCCTTTGTTACCATTAGCATATTGTTATGGTTTATGAGTAACCAGGCTGCTGTGCTGAAGCCGCACGGCCGGTTACCTCCCATGTATGTATCACCCAGGTGGCTGGCCTTAGGTGGATGTGAAAAACCACTCTAGTGCTATTGAGCCAGCAATGTTAATGTTTATTCTGAGTGGCTGACTATATTGCTATGGCAAGTCCGGGTCAGGTTTTTAGCATGAGGCGACCAGAGAGACCAGGGAGGTAAAGGTCGCATACCCCTACTCCAGCCCTGTCCTTAACCATTGTGGATAAGAGCAGCCTGACACAGCACAGTGTGGGAACAGTCTGAGGAAGCGCTGAGAGCCTTGCTTTGCTGTGGAGATATCCAGCTGTCCAAGTGTTGCTGTGGAATCTGTCACTGACCTGGTGAGGCTGATTATTTCATTTATCTGTTGTTCCTAAAGAAAGAACTGTGTTTGAACTGGTTTTTGTTCCCAAACTGAAGTGAAGCGTTGTTCTTTTGTAATTGTTTGGCGACCAGGAGACAATAAACTTTTGTTATGTTTTGCACCTCAAAACAGTGGTCTGCCACTTACCGTGACTACCACTACCAACTAATGGCTACCAGTTGTCTTACCACAGACGTGACTTGCTTAGATGGCGGCCGGGTACAGCGTGGTACAGAAACGTAATCCGGAGGCGTAGTCGTGGACAGGCAAAGGTCAGGGCAGGCAGCGGGGTTCATAGTCAGAGACGGGAAGACGGTCGGGGGGGGCCAGACAGGCAAGGTCAGGAAAAACGTAGGAAAGCAGCTGGAAACCGGGAAATTAAATACGGAAACTCCAATACCTTAACGCCAAAAAACCCCAAAACAGACTGGCAGGGTACTGGGGGCGGATACCTTAAATAGGCCCACCCCCGACAATAACCAAATGGGCATGGCCCTTTAAATTTAGAGAACCGGGCCCCGCCGCCTTAAGGGCCGGCCCCGGCAGGGGGCCGGACGGCAGGCGCGGGGTTCCCCGGGGGCCCGGCCAGGTAAGAGAGGCGGGCCGAGGCAGCAGAGGGGGTGGGGGGGGGGCCGCCGCGGGCGCGTAGACCCCCTGCGAGGGGGAGATGGTGGGGGGGCGGGGAGCCCCCAAACCCCCGTGCAGTCCCCCCCCCCCTTTAGTCTCCCCTCTTTTTTAGAAAACCTAGGGGGAGGGAGGTAGGAGAAGGTTGGTTCCGGTTCCCAACCCGCTCCCGGCCCGAACCCCTTCCAGTCTGAAAAAACCGCTTCCCCCCCCCTTTTGTTTCTGTCCCAAACCCCTTGCCCTCAAAAGATTTTTTCTTTTGGAAGGAGAAGGCGAGACAGGCCCACGGGAGAAGCGATTAGCCACCGGCTTGAGGAGGAAACATGGAAGGAGTTCGGGTCCAGGGTGGGAGGCAGCGGAGTTTTAGGACCGGGTTTAGACGTTCAGTACCTAAAAGGGACCCCGATTTAGGACCCAACTTTTAGCTAGTCACCCCAAAACGAATATATTTGCTGGAAGCCAAACCCTTTCCCGCTCAAATAGGGGCGGGTCCTAGGTATCTGTCAGCCCGGATTTAGTGCGGGCAGAAGCTTTTTTAACAGGGGCCCGTCTGTGAGCTGCCCTAAAGCCCCTTTATGTCCTTTTCTTGGCATCACGGCCGGGGGAAAGAACGGGTGCAAGGGGAGAGGTCGGGGGATGTGACCCAAACACGAAAAAAAGGGGGGCCCCCGCGGACCCGATCTAAAGAGTTATAAAAAATCCGCCCCGGGAAAAAGATAGACCAGTTATTAAAGGGGGAAAAAACCCAAAAAGCCTCAGATAGGTGCCCAAAACCTGGGTTACCCTTCAACCTGCCCTTAGTTGGGGGGGGTATGCGGAAAAAAAGTCTAACTGGACCTGAATTACCACACAAACCCCCAAAATTTAAAAAATAAATTGGATCCCCATCTGAGACAATTGTAAAGGGGGGCCGTGCAG
>JAODAL010067585.1:0-17229 GCA_025379985.1 Phyllomedusa bahiana | reverse complement strand
CTACGGCTTTTTTGGAACCGGCCTCTACCCTAAAAATGACTGACCCTATGTAAACAAGAGGGGCACCAAACACAATAAACAGCCCGGGACAATTGACACAGAGCAATTTTAAAAGGGGGTTGTCTCATCCATCAATTCATCTGACCTCAGTCCGTTTTCTTGGGTTTCATTTTTGAATTCGGGGACCTGTTTACTGGCTTACCTGGTTACTACGGGTCTGCAGTGATGAGCTGCTGAGGACACCAGGTCTGTAGCATAACAACCAGCGCTGGCAGCCTATCAGGAGAGATTGAACAGGTCTGTAGCTATAACAACCTGAGGCCTGATGCAGTCCATTACAAGAGGGGATATCTAGGAGCGGGTTTAGACACGGGTTAATGGACACATATTGCAAGGTGACTTGTTTCTGCAAGATCTTTAGTATAAAAAGCAATCCGGTAGAGAGACAACCCCCCTTAAAGAGGTGTTCACACCAGGCTGTTTCACATATTCTTGCTCTCACAGCCAGCTTTGGGCTCACAATTCCTGGTCAGCTTGTGGTGGTTTTACTGCAATGATATCAGCTCTGCTGTTTCTAGCTGACCCTGTTAGAGGAACATTGCAAAATAGTTTGAGTTTTAACAGCAGGGAAGAAGGTCAATGCCCCTAAAGGATAAAGTTTGCAGTCACGAAGATAAACAAACTCCGTGCTGCTGACAAGACACAGCAAGGAGTATCGTTACCATCCACCCCAAGGCTGGCTGGGTTTTATGAGAGTAGATCGAGATGGTCGGGAAAACTAGAAAAGGCTTATGTACACAAGCAAAAGATTAAACTGCTTCTAGTCTGAAGGGAAAGGGCAAAAAGTGGGAACAACAATATTGGTATTTGGTAACAGTCAAATTTTTACTTTTTTCAGCATGTTTTTAAAGTTACTCATTGTGGTGAGATAAGCAGAACCAGGAATACAAGGGTGAAAAGGCCTCTAAATAACTAAGTAAGCAAACTAAACAGATTACGCATACAATCTCTAGACCTGGACAAAACAGATCAGAACTACCTATATAACAGATACTAGATCAATAGAAAGAATAACTAGCAATTCCTACCACACCTTTTAAGAACATGCAATACACTCTGTGCTTTGGCTGCCAAACTGAAGGAGCTTAAAGGGGTTGTCTCACTACAAGTATTGCTTTTTATGTTAAAGATCTTGCAAAAACAAGTCACTTTGCAATATAGGTCCATTAACAGTGTCTTACCTATCTGAGATAAACCCTCTTGTATGGGCGCATCAGCTCCTCAGGTTGCTATAGCTACAGACCTGTTTGATCTATTCTGATAGGCTGCCAGCACTGGTTGCTATAGCTACAGACCTGGGTTCCATGGAGCCTAGTGGAAGCCAGTAAACACCGCCCTGAAATTCAAAATGAAACCCAAAAAAAGAGGACTGAGATAAGATGAATCAGTTGTAATGAGACAACCCCTTTAACAAAGGCTAGCAGTTAACTTCTGCAGCAATAACTCATTGCTGTGTGACCTGACCAGCTGATCTGCCCTGACAGTTGTTTGAGGTAGTTGAATAAGAACCACATGAGTAAGAAGATGAACAAAATGGCTGAAGAATGTCTGCCATTCCTAACAAGGGCCAGATTTACTAATCATTGTACAATTTAGATAAACGTTAATCTAGACTAAGCACATAATAAATATGATGCAGTACATGTCAGCCAGGTTTTTGGTGCAAACTTTGTCAGAATATTGCAGCATTTTGAATAGTACATCTACGCCACTTTGATGATAATGAAGTCCTGCATGCCTGCAGTCACCACTCGGGGAGCTTAGGAGCCTTGTGCATACACCTTTACAATGATAAAACAGTGTATAGTTAGCTTGCAGGCTTCCTCTAGTGGTGTGTGCAGGTAGTCAGATGTTTTTTTATTTATCAGTATCCACTGGGAATTCATAGCTCTGTAGCAGAAAAAATTTTGCTAGTCCCTTTAAAAATTAACCGTATTAAGAATTTAATCAGTATAGAATATTTGACCCAAAGGAACATTGTCTTAATGGGGTGTCTCACTACATTGTTCATGTAGTCCTGTTTTTTGGTTTCACTTTAAATTCGGGGGGGGTTTTTACTGTCTTTCTAGGCTGGTAAAACCCGGGTCTGTAGCTTGAACCGTGCTGGAGGAAGATGAAACAGGCTGTAGTTGGCGCCCTGAGGAGCTGATGCACCCCAACAAGGGGGATATCTCGAATAGGTGGGAAACCTTTTTATGGACATATATTGCCAGTGACTTGTTTTTGCAAGATCTTTAAATAAAAACCAATTCTTGTGTGAGAAACCTCTTTAAGGACAAAAAATCATTTTTAAATAAAATGTTTCGATATTAGGTTAAATGTTTTTCATCTCCCATAAAAAAAGAAATGATTTTTTATACTTTTTGTTTTAAATCCTTGCTTTGTATAAACGGTTTTTAGGACTTAAAGCTTTTTTTGTTATAAACAAGTCTCTAAAAGTATAGTTGCATATTGTAACCGTATTTTTTTATACTGTGGTAGGTGATGACTGGCTGGTTAACAGCTTTTAAGCATAGAGAGATAGCAATATGTTTTTTGAGTGATTAATTTGATGTAATTAATGCTTATTGGTGTTTAAAAATTTGTGCTGGGACTTCCTGCTTGGAAAGGGGGAGGGGGAGCACTTTCATTCAACACTTTGCATCAAAGTGCAGCTGCAGAAAAACACTGTGAAATGCTAATCCCTCTAGATAAACATCACGCAGCAAAAGTCATGACACCCCTACACATAAAGATGCAAAGTCAAAGTAGACTAGTTGTTGCACTAAAGTGCAGAGACTGGCAAGAATTTATGAGAGAAAGCATTTTTACAAAATTTCACTACTTTGTGAAGATTAGTGTGTTTTTTTATGCAACAGACACCATCATTTGGTTCAGAATTATTTTCTTTGTCCCAGAAAAGTGCACTAGGGGGAGCTCAGTGCTTATGGATTTTTGATGCTCCCATATAATTTAATACTAGCTACAGAAATCTATACATATAGCTGCTCCTAGTGTTAGGTTCAGGTAACGAAATCTAGCATATAACTCACAGTAGCGAGCAGATAAGTTGTGTACAAGAGAAAAAAAATAAGCTCTGGTACCTATAAACTTTTATTGTGAGTAATATGTGTATGGCCCTTTGAGAGGTTCTGGTCTCTTTCCAGCCTCATCCCGAGTTCTGTACGGAGCCCTAATAGTTAAGAATCTGGGCCAATCCCTGGCTGGAGTGGGATATTTAAACCTTCCTGTTTCCTCTGTCTTTGCCTGTGATTGCTTCTTGTATCCTGGCTCTTGTAACTATGCATTTGCTGTTCTATTGGATTTCCTCTGGCTCTGAAATTACAGTTTATATTTTAGTTATTATTCTGCCTGCTGACTCAGTACTGTGTGATCTCCTGGTTTGACCTTGGCCCACCTGACATTGATATCTTCCTGTTTTCTGTTGTGCCTGTTTGTTATCTGTCTGTCTTCCATCTGTATGCCCTCCGTTTGGCTAAGGTGTGATCAGGATAAGATACGAGTGTGGGGTCGCCCTTTTTGGTTTGCTTATGCAGGGTAAGCGAGGAAAAGATTAGGGCATCCCTGGCATTTAAGCTACAGTTTTTTCATGAAATCCTAAATGCACCATTTCCTCACGCAATAGCAGATTGCCTTAATAGTCAGAGACAGCTTCTTCACACTTATAGGACCTGAACCACCAACCTTAAATTTCTCTACAATAATTTAAACTGTACAGGTTGTCGAAGTACAGGCAGTCCCCAACTTACATCATTCCGACTTACATACGTCCCCTAGTTACAAACGGAGACTTATGGTGCGTGGCTGACATTCAACACTGTGTCACGCCCCATGAAAAACCAAGTGCCAGATGCCACAGCTGCCATGAGATACAGAAGGGTTAGGTAAATTTCTTCAAAAAAAGGGCCCCAAAGAAAACCCAAAAAAATTGAAAAAACTTTTCCCCTTTTTCTATCCAAAACTAAAAATTTTTTTTTTTTTTGCTAAAATTTCTTTTTAATAATTTCCCTGTTCGGACTTTCATAAAAATTTCAAATTAAAAACAAAACCACAGCCCTTTTCCCGTTTGAAACCCCGGGGAAATGCCTTTTAGTTTTTTGGAAGGGGTTTTTAGACATTAAGGGCGACATGTAGATGGGGGTTTTAAAGGCCTGTTTTTTGGCGTTTAAAATGCACCCCCCAACCCGGGGGAAATTTCCGGCTTCGGACGCAGGGATCGGTGTTAGGGGGCACGTTTTCCCCACTTTCAGCTCCCGCCCCGCATGAAGGGGCAGGAAATTTGGGCGGTGGTGGGCGCGGGGTGGGGTCGTCTGGGGGGGACGCGGGGGGGCGCCCCCTGGGAAAAAAATCCAAAGGGCTTTTTCGTTTGGCGGGTTGGGCCCAAAGCGGGGCCCCTTTCAGCGCTCGGCAGCCCCCGACAGGCAGCCCTGGTTTTTTTTTGGGTCAAAAATGCTGGGGGCCCGGCGGCAAAAGTGAAGAAGGTTGGGAAACTTTGGAGGAAACATAGAAGATCGCTAAAAAAAATTCTCGGGCTCCGCCCCCGGCAGCGGAGTATGATTCCGAAAATATCGCCTTTAAAAAAGGCGGGGGGAAAAACAGTGTCAGAAAAAAAAGGCTGAACGTAAAAAATAAACTTTAATTTAAAAAAAAATCACTTTCCTAAACTCTAAAACGGCGCAATATCCGGGAATTTATGATATTGTAAATTGCCGGGAAAATACAGTATTTAAAATTTCTGCACCTTTCTAAATTGGTCGGCATAAAAGGGCCCAAAATCAGAATGGGAGGGGGCCCGTGAACCATTAAAACCTAGGGGGGAAGGATTGCCCAATCAGAATAAAAGGGGGGGACAGTTAAAAAAATACATTTAAAAATTGCGGGAAAAAAGGCTGATTGGTTAAGCTCCCGGGGATTTTGGGTAGCTCACCCAATCGAATGGGAAGCGACGGACCCTTTTTAAAACCCTATGGAAAAAACCTTTTTCCCAATCAAAATCGGAGCGACAAAAAAAACATTTCCCTAGTCTTAGGGAAAAGAATTTTTTAGCCCAAAATCAAAAATCCCGGCGGGTTTAATCAAAATACAGAAAAAAGAAAAGAAAAGAGCTGATTGGCTTGAGGGGTTTTGGCTTGGCTATCCAGCCAATCAAAAGCGCGAGTTTCTTCTCCCATTATGGGTCATGGGGGAGATGGGCGCTCTGAAAATCTCGGCCCCTCTGCGCCGTTTTGGCATTAAAGTATTAATAAAAAAAATTATTTTTTTAAAATGAAAAACATTATCGATAAAAAAGGCCGAACCCTTTTTAAACAAATAAAAGCTTTTAAAAAACCCCCAAACAACGCGTTTGTCCCCCGAGCCCAAGCGCTACATGGGGGAAAGGGGGAAAATAGAGAGAATCGCCCGGGGGAAAATACAGTAATTAAAAATTTTTTTAAGTATTCTCATTGGTCGGCTTTAAACCAGCCAAATCAGAATGGGGAAGCGAAAAATGCCCAATTATAACCTAGGGAGGAAAATTTGCCCAAATCAAAATTAGGAGCGAAAAAAAGCCCCCCATTATTCCTATGGAAAAAAATTGCAATCATATTAAAAAGGGCGGGACAGTTAAAAAAATACGGGTAAAAAATGAAGAAACGAGCTGTTTGGTTTGGGAAGCGGGGGGGGTTACTTTCTCATAGGTTCTATGGGGAAAAGAAATTCTGAGGGGGCTCTGGGGAATTGGTTTTAATTTAAAAGAGGGGGCCGTTTTTTGGGCCCAATGGAGAGGCGAGCGACGCTTCTATGGGTTTTCAAAATCCCAATCTGAAATAAAATTTTAAACTTTGGGCCCAAAAATTTTAAATTATAACACTACGGGAAGTTGCCCCGTTTGTGTTTTAATAAAACAAATGAAAATTTATGGGGGGGTAAACAAAAAAAAAAATATTAAATCTTTTTAAAATCATGTTTATTTCTTTTTTTTCGTTACACTCATACTATTAAATCCTTGGCAAACGAAAATAAAGAAAAAAAATAAATTTTATTATTGTTCGGGATTTTAAATTGGCTTTTTTTTTTAAAGGAAGGGTTGGCCCTCTTTATTTGAAAAAGGGTTTTACATTTAAAAAAAATAATTTTTTTTTAAAAATTCATGCCCCACGGGGGCAGAGCGCCGGGGATTTAGGGCCCCCATTCCCCAAAGGGACAATAATGGGAAAAAGTAGCTCGCGCTCTGATTGGCTGGGATCCCCAAGCCCCGGGCTAGCTCAGCCAAAAAGCTTTTTCTGTTTTTTTTACTGTATTTTGAAACTTTTCCCCCCTTTTGATTTTGTTTGGGGCCCCAAACTTCTCCATGGGGTTATAAGGGGGTTTTGTGTCTATTTCTGTTTGGGTTTTTAATTTACCCCTTTTTGGGTTTGAATGGGCCAATGTCGCTCCTTTTCTGATTGGTCCAAAAATTTTCCCCATAGGATATAATCGGTTTTGTCGTCCTTTTTGATTGGCGGGGTTTTTTTGGCCGACCAATGAGAATAGATTAAATTTTTTTGAAAATTAAACTTTTTTTCCCCGGCGTTTCTCTCAAATTGCAATTCCCTAGTATGCCGGGGGGGTCTCGGCGAAAAAATGTGTTGTTCGGGTTTTTTAACGCTTTTTTTTGTAAAAAAAGGGTTTTTGGCTGGGATAGCCAAGCCCCGCGGGCTCACCCAACCCAGCTCTTTTTTTGTTTTTTTGTTTTTTGGGAATTATCCCCGGGGTTTTTGATTGGTCAAAAATTCTCCTTGGGACTAGAATGGGTCTTTGTCGCTCCTATTCTAATTGGTCAAATTAATTTTCCTTGGGTTTTAAATTGGGTCTCTGTCGCCCCTATTTTGATTGGCTGAGTTTCCAAAGCCCCCGCTGGGCTCGGGCCAACCCACCTCTTTAAAGCATTTTACAGTTTTTTGGGAACTGTTCCCGGGGGGTTTTTGTTTGGGTTTAAAAAAACTTCTCCCATGGCTAGAAGGGGTCTCTGCGCTCCATTTCTATTGGGGAGTTTGCCAAGCCCCCGGGGTGGGTTTAAAAACCAATCAGCTCTTTTCAGCATTTTTTTGGGTTTTTTAAAAACTATCCCGCCGTGGTTTCCTGATTGGTTTAAACTTCCCCTTTGGGTTTTAAGGGTTTCCACTGTCGCTCCTATTTGTTTGGCCGGTTTTTATCCAAACCAATAAAAAAATTTAGCTTTTGAATTTGAATTACTGATTTCCCGGCAATTTCCAATATCCTAATTCTTGAATTAGGATTTTTGGGAAAGTTTTTTTGTTTTATTTTATTTTTTTTTTTTTAGGTTTCAGTTTTTTTCCCTGAGAATGTTGAACCCCTTTTTTTTAAAGGCGATTTTTGATTCTTTCTCCGAAAGGGGACATCGGGAAATTTAATTTCTCGCGTTCCAGCCTGTCTCGCATCCCCAACCGGGTTTTTTGCGCTTGTTCCCCCACGGCGGGCCCAAGTCACGCACTGCGGGCCCTGTCCCCGCACCCGTGCCCCAACCCCCACTGGCCCAGGGGGCCGGGAAATTTTGCCCGCATGTACGGCGCCAAAGCCTGGGGCGGCGAATCTTTGGCGGGAGCGCCGCACTGCGCCTCGGTCCCCCCCCTTCGCCCCACAATGGCGAGGGGGCGGCGGTTTTTCCCCCGATTTTTTGAACCCCACTTAACCCCCGGCAAAAGGGAATTTTTAGGGGCAGCGCCCCCACTGGCCTCAGGGCCCCCCACTGACCTCAAACCCTGGGCGAGGCCCCGGGGGGACCCTTTTAAAGCTATGTTTGAGTGCGCCCCCCCCCGACTTAAAATTTTAGGAGCAGATTCCGCCGGAAAATTGGCGGAAAGGTGCGCCCCCCCCCGGCGAGATTCATTTCATGGGCGCCCTTAAAAAAAGCAAGGGGGCTACTTTATTGTGATTTATGGGGTTTCCCAACCGCTAAAATAGGGGTAAAGCAGCTGTATAAGCCTATGAATCGGTATAAAATTAGTTGCCTTTTTTGTGCCACCAGGGGTTATCTACCATGGTTTGTTGTCATTGCAAAGCAATGACAATTTCTCTAACCCCATATGACTGTAACAAGGCCCAATTTCCCGCTGGAGCTTTTGACATTAAAAAAAGGATTAAAACCCTGAGCAGTACAGGGCGGGATTTCGTTTTTCAAATCAGCCTTGAATTTAAATTTTAATTAAAATTTTTTTTTTAAATATTTATACATGTTTTGCTAAATTTACTCTATATCAGCTTTTTTATAAAAACCAAAAGTCCCACCAAAATAAAAAAACCCCATAAGGGGGGCTGTTGCCTTTGGTTTCCTTTTTGTTACAAATGCTATATTTACAAAGGTTATTGCCCATGGTTTTAAAAAGAAGAATGGGAAAAAAACATTATATGATGTAACATTGCACAGTACATTTTCCTTTGGATTTTATTCCGGGGAAAGCATTCAAATGATATTTGTTCCTTAAAGGGAAAATGCAACGCCCCAAAAAAATACATTTTAACCCCCAAAAATAAAAAATTTTTTCTTTTTTTGAAAAATTTTAGCAAAAAAAAAATCAAAAATAAAAAATTAGCGGTGCAAAAAAAATTTCCAAAAAGTTTCTGCAGGTAAGTATATCCCAAAAACAAAATAATCAATTTCAAAAAAGGGTCATTTTAAAAAGGTTAAAACATGATTTGAAGTAATAATAATAATTTAAAACTATTATAATCAAAATCGATTTTGTTAAAAAACAATTCAAAAATTTAAAGGGATAATAAAAGGGATAATTTTCAGGGCCAAAAAGCCGCTGAAAAATTCCCAAAGCACGTTTCAAGGAATTTCCCTTTGCGGGGTGGGAAAAGGGGGGAGGGAAAATGGGGCCCTATATAGGGGGAAAAGCCCAACAGCCAAAACCCAAAAAACAAATTTCCAAAACAAAAGAATTTCCAGGTTTTTGATGAATGGCAATGATTTATAAAAAACCCGGACAAAAAAAACCAAATCCATAAAAGAAAAAAAAAAACAAACAAAAATGTCCCAAAAAAAGAGAAAAAAAAAATTTTCAGGGAAAAAAACCCCAAGGGGGAAACCCCCAAAAAAAGTTTTAAAAAAGATTGTTGGGGCGCAAAAAGCAATTTTTAAAAACCGGGGAAGTGAATTTAATTTTGGTTTTAAAAACCGAAAAAAAGGGAAAAAAAAAATTTAAAAAATTTTAAAAGGGGAAAAAAAATACAAGGGGAAAAAAAATAGGAATAAAAATTATTAGTATTATCCATATGAAACTGGAGGCACACATTGGTTTTTCATTAGCGCCCCATTTGGGGGGTTTTTTATGGGTTTCCCCTTTTCGACCTTTTTACCCCTCAAAAGGGGGTTTTGGAGCCATACAACCGCCCCTGCGTGAAAAAAAAATCCTAAGACTCTTTATCAATTCTTTTTTTTTTACTTAGTTTATTTTTTTTGCACCAGATTTCCCTTTTTATGAAAAATTTTTATGCCTACCCCAAACTTGAAAGCATTTTCTTTTCAAGTGAGCAACCCAAAAAACCGCCCCCATTTAAATTTAGTTTTTTTTAATTTTTTACGTGCCACTTATTTTTTAAACCGTTACCTGGTGTTTGGTGAAAAGATAGAAGGGAGATAAGGCCCCGCACTGCTTTAAAACATCTCAAAAGATAGAAGGGTTAGTCATCTTTTATTATTTCCCAAAGGACCTTGGCAGAAACACATGAATTTGGGGTTTTTGCCAAGCGCTAGGGCTTGGAGTTGTGTTTTCTACCTCCGGATGGGCACGCATTTATTTCTCTGTGGGGGAGGATGAGTGTTTAGGCTAGGGTAAATAGGACCCACCAAAGGAATTTTTTTATAATTTTTCCCCTGTCCGGTTTACAAAAAAAAATGCATGGTCAGGGTTTGCATATGAATTTTTACCCTTTAGTTTGGGGCTTGTGGTCCTATAACACCCTTTTCTTCTTGTTGCACTAATTTTTAAAAAATGAGGGAAATTCCCTTTTTAATTTGTAAGGTTTTTAGAGCAGAATGTGCAGAAAAAAAAGCAGCGGGGAAAAGAATTGGGACTTTAAAGGAGAAAAGGGCAATGCCGGCCCTTACAATTTAAAATATGTTTTGGTCAAAAATACTGAAAGAAATGAAAAAAATTTTATTCGGGGTTAAAATTTTAAAAGTAATTTAAAAGTACAAAATAATTTGCAAATTAAGTTTACCAGAACACGCAGTACAAAATATACTAAAAAAATACAAGAGGAAAAACACCATGTACTTTTTGCCCCAATTTATTATAGGCCCGTCCCCCCGGGTTTTGCCAAAAGATTGGACTTCTGGCTTTTTTGGGGTAGTTTTCTATGCTGTATGGGTTTGGTAGGGAGAACCCTGTTTTTAAAATGGGAGGATGTAAAGTAAAAATATATTTTTGGGGATTTTAGTATGACATTCTTTGGGGGGGGTGGTATGCTAATTTAACCCTCTAAAAAAGTCCCCCTTTTGGGGCTCTGTACACATGGTTTTTTAAAAATGTTTTTGGGTTTTGGGGTTTGGAAAAAGCTCCCGGTTTAAAGGGCGCCCCGCACAAAATGCCCAAAAATTGGGGGGGGCTGCCAAAAATTTTTGTCAGCTGCTTTTAAATTTTTTGGGGGGGATGGCATAGTTGCTACATTATTCTTTTCTGAAAAAAACACATCCAAAAAAAATAAAAGTTGGGGGGCAGGGTTTACAAAAAAGAAAAATGTAAGTGATACTAATAAAAACAGCTGGAGGGTCAGAAGGGTATGTAAAAAATAGCATGTTAGAGAGGTAAAGTCTCTCAGAAGCAAAAATGGTCAGTATTTCCCCTTTGGTTAAAAAACTGCATTTAAAAGTGTGAAACTATTTATGAAAATTTACCTCAATGTAAAATTTCACAAATTTCACAAATTTCTACAATGCATAATATCATCATAAGGTTCAGAGAATCTGGAGAAATCTATGAGTGCAAGGGACAAGGCCAAAGGTCAGTATTCTATGCTTGTGATCTTTGAGCCGTCAGTCAGCACAGCATTAAAAACAGGCAGAATTCAGTCATGCAAATTATGCATGGGCTCAGGAATACTTCCAGAAATCATTGTCTGTGAGCACAGTTTGCTAAAGATCTATCATGCAAAGAAGAAGCCATATATCAACATAATCCAGAAATGCTGTCATCTTCTCTGGGCCAAAGCTCATTAAAGATGGACCGCAGCAAATTGGAAAACTGTTTAGTGGTCAAATGAATCAAAATTTAACATTCTTTATGGAAACCATGGATGTTGTGTCATGTGGACTTTAGAGGAGAGGGACCATCTAGCTTGTTATCAGTGCACAGTTCAAAAGCCTGCATCTCTAATGGTATTGGGTGAATTAGTGCCCTAATGCACCGAGCAGTATATAGAGGTTTAAGAACAAGACATTCTGTCATTCAGACAGCATCTCTTTCAGGTAAGGCCTTGTATTTTCAGGAGGGTAATACTGCTAAACCGCATACTGCCTCCATTACAAAAAGATGGCTTTACTGAAGAAGAGTCCAGGTACTGAACTGACTGCCTGCAGTCCAGAAATTGCACCAATAGAAAACATTTGGCACATTACGAAAAGAAAAATCTGGTAAAGAAGACTCAGGACTGTTACCTAGGCGGGCTGTATGAAGCCGCCCGTCGGGGCGCACCTTTTTGCCCGGTTTTCCAGGAAATCTGGTGATTTTTGTCGGGCCCGGGGGGCCGGCTCATAAACAAGAAAAGTCCCCGCCTCGCCAGTGTGTAGGCGCATGGGGGACTTTGGCGCAGTGGGGAGGGGCCCCCTGAGATTCCCCGCCGGGGTAGCGGTATACTGGGGGAAAAAAAAAATCCGCCCGCCTCGCCAGTGTGGGGGCCAGTGCGGGGACTGGGGCCGGGGGTCGCCAAAGATTCCCGCCCGGGGGTGCACTATACAGGGGGGGAAAAATTTCCCCGGCCCTCGCCAGTGTGGGGGGTTGCAGTGCGGGACTTGGGGCGCTGGGGGGACGCGCCGAAAATCTGTTCCGATGCAAGACAGGCGGGGGAAAAAACGGAGAAATCTTTCCACATGTGGGTGCGGGATGAATAAAAATCCCCTTTAAAAAGGGGTTCAACATTTAGAAAAAGAGCTGAAACCTAAAAAATAAAAAAACATAAAAAAAATCACTTTCCAAATTTTCTCATTAAAGATTAGGATATTGTAAATTTGCGGGAAAATACATTTTTCAAATTCTGAAAGCATTCTCAGGGTCGGCAAAAACCCGGCCATCAAATAGGAGCGACAGTGAACCATTAAAACCTTTGGGAGAACTATTGACCAATCGAATCAAAGGGGGGGGAATTTAAAAAATACAGAAAAAAATGCGGGGAAAAGAGCTCATTGGCTGGCTATCGGGGGCTTGGCTATTCGGCCAATCAAAAATAGGAGCGCAGGGACCCTTTAAAAGCCTATGGAAGTTTGGACCAATCAAATTCAAAGGGGGGACAGTTCGAAATACAGTCAAAGCAGAAAAGAGCGTTTGGGTTTGAGTTTGCGGTGGCTTGGGCTACCCAGCCATCAGAGCGGAGTACTTCGCCCATTGTAGTCTATGAAAGATCGGGGAAATTTTGAAAATCTCGGCGCTCAGCCCGTGCGGCTGGAGTAGGAAAAAAAAAATCATTTTTTTAATGAAAAATATTCCAGTAAAAAAGTAAAACCTTCTTAAAAAACATTAAAAAAATCCAAAAACAACGATTTTTGTCCCCGGACCGGCGCTAATTTTGGAATTGCTTATAGAGTTCCCGGGAAAATACAGTAATTCAAATTCTAAAAAGCTTTCTTTTTGGTGGCATAAACCGCCAATCGAATGGGAGCGACGGTTCCCATTAAAATATGGAGAAACTTTGCCCAAATCGAATAGGAGCGACAGTGGCCCTTTTAAACCCTAGAAGGATTTAAACCAATCAAAATAGGAGTGACAAAGCCCATTATATCCTAGGGAAAGTTTTGCCCAATGAAAAATCAAAGGCGGGACATTTCCCAAAATCAGTAAAAATGCAGAAAAAGGTGATTGGCTGAGCTGCGGTGGCTTGCCTACCCCAGCCAATCGAGCGCGAGCTTTTCTCCCATTTTTGTCTATGGGAGATCGGCGTAATGCAATTCGGCGCTCAGCGCCGTGCGGCAGGGAATGAATAAAAAAAATCATTTTTTTTAAAGTAAAATTTACGATAAAGCGCTGAAACCTTCTTTAAAAATAAAGCACTTAATCCCAAAAAAACGGTTTGTCGCCGGGGCCCGGGCCCCCAAAAGGGAATTGAAATAAAGAAAATTTGCCGGGAAATACAGTAATTTAAATTTTTTTAAGCATTCTCTTTGGTCGGCAGAACCCGCCAATCAGAATAGGAGCGACAAAGACCAATATATCCTATGGAGAGTTTTGCCCAATAGAATAGGAACCCCACAGGGGCCCCCTTAATCCTATGGAGGAGAAATTGACCAATCAGAATGGAGCGAGTGGCCCTTTTAAAACCTATGGAAAATTTGACCAATTTAATTAAAAGGGGGGGACAGTTCAAAATACAGTAAAAAAGGCAGAAACGGCTTTTGGGTGAAGCGGGGGGGGCTCGTCAAGCTTAGCCAATCAAGCGCGAGCTACTTTTCATAGAGTTCTATGGGGGGAAAAAAAATTCCGAGCGAGCTTGTGATTTCAAAATTAAAAAGGCGCTGTTTTTTGGACCAATGGGGACGAGCGAGCTCCTTGAGTTTCTAATGCAATTGAAATAAAAAATTACATGGCCCAAATCAAATTATAACCTACAGAATTGCCCTTTGGGATATAAAATAAAAAAAAATTGGGGTAAACAAAAAAAAAAAATTTTAAATTTAATAAAATCTTTTTTATTTCTTTTTTTTTGTTGCACCATTTTATTGATCCTTGGGTAAAGAAAATAAAGAAAAAAAATGATTTTATTGATTTTTAATTTTTTTTTTTTTTTACCCCCATATTATTATTCATTTATATACACATCGGGACAACTTCGTATCTTATAATTTTGATCGGCCAAGTAATTTTTTTTTCAGATTGCACTTTTGAAAAAACCCCCAGGGCGTCGCTCGCTCTTCCCCCTTGTCCAAATAACGGCTCTTTTAACTTAGCAAACACAGGCTCGCTCAGAATTTCTTTTCCCCCCGAAATCTATGAGAAAGTAGCTCGCGCTGTTTTGGGTAAGCTTGAGGCCCCCCCCGCTTCAACCCTACTGTTTCTGCCCTTTTTACGTATTTTGAACGTCCCGCCTTTTAATTGATTGGCAAATTTCTCCATAGGTTAGAATGGGCCCTACCTCCCTTTTTGATTGGTAATTCTCCCCCATAATATAATGGGGCCACTGATTGGCATTCTGATTGGTGGTTTATGCCCACCAATCAGAAGGCTTAAAAATTTGAATTCTGTATTTTTCCCAATTCTCTTATTGCAATTCCTTTGTAGCGCCGGGGGCTCGGCGACAAACGCATTGTTCGGGATTTAATGATTTATTTTTAGTGAAGGTTTCAGCGTTTACTGTAATGTTTTACACTTAATAAAAATAAATTTTTTTATTTACTCCATGCCGACGGCGAAGGGGATTTGCTTGCGCCCATCTTTCCATAGACTCAAGGGGAAAATAGCGTGCATTGATTGGTGGAAAAAAACCAAACCCCCGTAGCTCCAATCAGCTTTTTCTGTCTTTTTTTGTATTTTGAATGTCCCGCCTTGGATTTTTTATTGGGTCAAAATCCTCCCATGGGTATGATGGGGCCCTGTCGCTCCTTTCTGATTTGGGCCCAGATAGCCAAGCCCCCAAGTCAACCAAATCAGTCTTTTCTGCATTTTTTTCTGTATTTTTAACTGTCCCGTCGTTTATTCTATTGGGGCAATCGTTTTCCATAGATTTTAATGGTTCACTGTCGTCCTATTCTGATTTGGTTGCTTCTGCCGACCAATGGAATGGTTTAGAATTTGAATTACTGTATTTCCCGGCAAATTTTTTAATATCCGATTCTTGTATTTTTGCCATTCTAATTTTTGGAAAGTGATTTTTTTTTTTTTTTTTTTTTGAGGGTTTAGCCTTTTCTGACAATGTTTTCCCCCCTTTTAAAGGTGATTTTTTTTGGGTTCTACTCCCTGCCGCACGGGCGAAGGCCCGGTTTCTGTGCGTCTTCTATCTGCTTCCTCGCATGTTATGTTCTTGTTCACTTCCCCGCCGCCGGGGCATTTAACCAAAATCAACCGGTTGACTGCGGAAACGCCCCCAGGCTGATTGCGCCGCGTTTGGCGAGCCGCCATCGTCATGCCCGGGGTTTTTGAGCGCGCCCGTCCCCCCCCGGAAGCCTACACCGCCCCACACCGCCCCCCCCATGCGGGGGGGAAACTGAAAGTGGCAACGTGCGCCTAACACCGCATCCCTGGGCCGACAGGGGGATTCGGGGGCCCGGGGGCGCAGGGTAGCCAGAAAACGGCGTAAAGCCCGTTTATACATGTCGCCCCAGATTTTCCCACACGGAATCAGACAAGAATGAGACAACAATTCCTCTCCTAAAACTTCAGCAATTGGTATTCAGACTGTTGTAAAATGAAGATGGAATGCTACAATATGATAGACAGGGCCCTCTCCCAACTTTTTTTGGCTGTGTTTCTGCCATCAATTTCTAAATAATAAAATAAAATGTGGCTATAAGGATTTTTCCCAAAAGATTGTTTCTTGTTTTCTTTACTTTTATACAGCATCCCCATTTTTTCTCCCACCTGAGCTTTGAATCTCTTTAGCTCCTCCAGAATGACACTGGGCCTCTTGGTTGCTTCTCTAAATTAATGCTTTCCTTGTTGGGGGGTATCTTTTTAGGTGGACAGCCATATCTTTTAAGATTATCAGTGGTGCCATAATTTTTCCATTTATGGATTATGGATTAACCCCTTAGAAAAGGCCCTCTGTCCTTTGAGAAGGATTTATTTTTTTTTGTTTTCAATGTGTTTTTTTGGCATCATGCGAACAGGGTTTTGTGGGTCCCCGGCCGATAACAGGGGAAAAAAAGCTGTACTTTTGGCCCTGCTCCTAGAGAGTCCCTGCAATGCCCGGGGAAACTGGGGGGAAGGAAACCCCCGTTCCCCGGGCGCTTAACCCTTTGATTGCTGCGGCATACTGTGGATAATCAAAGGGCTTTCACCTGCTCGTCGGGTGTTGGGACTCCCGGTGACCCGACAGAACTTGGGGAAAAGCTGCACAGTCAGCCCTGGGTTTTAGATTTGCCTGGGGCTGTCTGTGTAAGAAGCCTGCAGCAAGGCAGATTGTTGCTCCCTTTGGGGTGCTGTTTGTGTCTAATGAACGATTGTAATTTTTTGACATATGATTGCTAATCCCTTTAAAAGTAAAAAATAATGTAAAACAGTTATCCCTTCATGGGATTTAAAAAAAAGTAAAAAAACATAAAAAAGTATAGAAAAAATAAAATAATAAAATAAAAATGAAATAAAAATAATTGTGCATACATTACACACACAGAAAAAAAAAACTACACATATTAGGTATCCACACAACCGTAATAACTTGCAGAATTAATCTAACAGGGGATTTTGTGTTTAAATGTGTGGTGTAAAAAAAATTAAAAAAAAAAAAAAATAAATAATTTTTTGTAAACTTAAATGGCCCCCCCAAAAAACAAATTCTACCCCACAAAATTTTTAAACCCCTTTAAATTTCGTCACGTTCGACCATTTAAACGCAAGGGGCAAAAAATTACAAAATTTAGCTGTTCAAAAATATTTTCTGTCTTTGTCTTAAGGGGTTAAACGTGCTCTGTGAGATGTTCAAGTTTGGGGGATTTTTTTTGGACTAACCCTGTAATACACTTTGCCACAACTTTTTTCTTGAGCTGTATGGTAAAATTTTTTTGGTTTTCTGTGCTCTTGTTCACTGATTCTTAAAAAAACCTCTTAGGCCTTGCTGTAGTTTTTACTGAGACTCAATTACTAAGATGATTTATTTACCAATTAGGCATCGGTCACATGATTTTATTTAGGGGTTCAGGTGGGGCTTTTAAATTGCACGCCAGCTTATTTTTTTTTATTGCAGAATTCGGGGAAAGCTGTATTATTTTCTTCACTTCACAAAAATATTTGCTGCTTTGTATTTCTCTGTTTAAAAAAATAA
>JAODAL010067584.1:0-17230 GCA_025379985.1 Phyllomedusa bahiana | reverse complement strand
GGGAGCCCATACACCGGGAGCCTTTTTCACGGACCCTTTCCCCGGAGCCTAACCCCGGGAGCCCAACCCCAGCCTCATAACCCCCCCCCCCCCCCGGGGCCCCCATACACGGGAAACCCTACACCGGGAGCCTCATACCGGAAACCCAAATCCCCAGGGACCCCATACACGGGACCCTACACAGTGAACCCATACCCGGGGAGCCTCTACCAGGAACCCAAAACCCCGGGAGCCCTTCCACGGACCACTTTCCCCGGGAGCATCAAAACAGGAGCCTAACAGTAAACCCAAACCCCGGGAGCCCCAAACCCCGGGAGGTCATGCAGCGGAGCATCATACACCTTTAACCCCCACGGAAGACTTTAACTTGGACCCTTTCACGGGACCCTCTTCCCGGGAGCCCTAAACCGGGAGCCCTGCGGGAGCCTTACACGGAAACCCCATAACCGGGACCCCAAAAATAAACCGGGCCCATAACCCCGGGAGCCCCAACCCCGGGACCCCATACACGGAGCCCTAGCGGGACCCCTAACCGAGGCCTCATACACATAAACCCCCATACCCCGGGGGCCCTCTACCCCGGGCCAAACACCGGACCCCTCATACACCGGGAGCCTCATCCCAGGGGGAAACCCCATACACCGGGAGCCCATACACCGGGAGCATCATACACCGGGAACCCCATACACCGGGAGCCTCATACACAGTGAAACCCATACACGGGCCTCATACACAGTGAACCCATACCCCGGGAGCCTCATAAAACCGGGCCCCATAAGGAGCCTCATACACAGTGAACCCCATACACCGGGAGCCTCATACACCGTAAACCCCAAACACCGGGAGCCCCATACACCAGGAGGCTCATGCAGCGGGAGCATCATACACCGTGAACCCCATACATCGGAAGACTCTTACACTTGGAGCCTCATTCACCGGGAGCCTCATACACCGGGAGCCTCATACACCGGGAGCCTCATACACCGGGAGCCTCATACACAGTGAACCCAATACACCGGGAGCCTCATACACCGGGAGCCTCATACACAGTGAACCCCATACACCGGGAGCCTCATACACAGTGAACCCCATACACCGGGAGCCTCATACACCGTGAACCCCAAACACCGGGAGCCCCATACACCAGGAGGCTCATGCAGCGGGAGCATCATACACCGTGAACCCCATACATTGGAAGACTCTTACACTTGGAGCCTCATACACCGGGAGCCTCATACACCGGGAGCCTAATACACCAGGAGACCCATACACCGGGAGCCTAATACACCAGGAGCCCCATACACCGGGAGCCCCATACACCGAGAGCCCCATACACCGGGAGCCACATACACACTGAACCCCATACACCGGGAGCCTCATACACAGTGAACCCAATACACCGGGAGCCTCATACACCGGGAGCCTCATACACAGTGAACCCCATACACCGGGAGCCTCATACACAGTGAACCCCATACATCGGGAGCCCCATACACCGGGAGCCCCATACACCAGGAGCCCCATACACCGGGAACCCCATACACCAGGGGCCCCATACACCGGGAGCCCCATACACCGGGAGCCTCATACACAATGAACCCCATACACCGGGAGCCTCATACACCGGGAGCCTCATACACCGGGAGCCTAATACACCAGGAGACCCATACACCGGGAGCCTAATACACCAGGAGACCCATACACCGGGAGCCACATACACAATGAACGCCATACACCGGGAGCCTCATACACAGTGAACCCCATACACCGGGAGCCTCATACACAGTGAACCCCATACACCGGGAGCCTCATACACAGTGAACCCCATACACCGGGAGCCCCATACACCGGGAGCCCCATACACCGGGAGCCCCATACACCGGGAGCCTCATACACCGGGAGCCCCATAGACCGAGAGCCTCATACACAGTGAACCCCATACACCGGGAGCCTCATACACCGAGAGCCCCAAACACCAGGAGCCTCATACACCGGGAGCCTCATACACCGGGAGCCTCATACACCGGGAGCCCCATACACCGGGAGCCTCATACACCGGGAGCCCCATACACCGGGAGCCCCATACACCGGGAGCCTCATACACAGTGAACCCCATACACCGGGAGCCCCATACACCGGGAGCCTCATACACCGGGAGCCTCATACACAGTGAACCCCATACACCGGGAGCCTCTTACACCGGGAGCCTCATACACCGGGAGTCTAATACACCAGGGGCCCCATACACCGGGAGCCCCATACACCGGGAGCCTCATACACAATGAACCCCATACACCGGGAGCCCCATACACCGGGAGCCTCATACACCGGGAGCCTCTTACACCGTGAACCTCATACACTGGGAGCCCCAAACACCGGGAGCCCCATACACCAGGAGCCCCATACACCGGGAACCCCATACACCGTGAACCCCATACACCGGGAGCCCCATACACCGGGAGTCTCATACACCGGGAGCCCCATACACCGAGAGCCTCATACACAGTGAACCCCATACACCGGGAGCCTCATACACCGGGAGCCCCATACACCGGGAGCCCCATACACCGAGAGCCCCATACACCGGGAGCCCCATACACCGGGAGCCCCATACACCGGGAGCCCCATACACCGGGAGCCCCATACACCGGGAGCCCCATACACCGGGAGCCTCATACACCGGGAGCCTCATACACAATGAACCTCATACACTGGGAGCCCCATACACCGGGAGCCCCATACACCGGGAGGCTCATACACAGTGAACCCCATACACCGGGAGGCTCATACACAGTGAACCCCATACATCGGAAGACTCTTACACTTGGAGCCTCACACACCGGGAACCTCATTCACCGGGAGCCTCATGCACCGGGAGCCTCATAAACCGGGAGCCCCATACACCGGGAACCTCATACACCGGGAACCCCAAACACAGGGAACCTCATACACCGGGAGCCTCATAAACCGGGAGCATCATACACCGGGAACCTCATACACCGGGAACCTCATACAGCGGGAGCCCCATACACCGAGAGCCCCATACACCGTGAGCCTCATACACCGGGAGCCTCATACACAGTGAACCCCATACAGCGGGAGCCCCATACACCGAGAGCCCCATACACCGGGAGCCCCATACACCGGGAGCCCCATACACCGGGAGCCTCATACACCGGGAGCCTCATACACCGGGAGCCTCATACACCGGGAGCCTCATACACCGGGAGCCTCATACACCCGGAGCCTCATACACGATTAACCCCATACACCAGGAGCCCCATACACCGGGAGCCCCATACACCGGGAACCCCATACACCGGGAGCCTCATACACTGGGAGCCTCATACACCGAGAGCTTCATACACCGGGAGCCTCATACACCGGGAGCCTCATACACCGGGAGCCTCATACATCGGGAGCCTCATACATCGGGAGCCTCATACAGTGGGAGCCCCAAACAGCGGGGGCCTCATACACCGGGAACCCCATACACCGGGAACCCCATACATCGGGAGCCCCAAACAGCGGGGGCCCCATACACCGGGAACCCCATACATCGGGAGCTTTTCATACAGCGGGGAGCCCATACAGTTGTGAGACTCAATACCGGGACGTTTACACGGGAACCCCATACACCGGGAGCCTCATACACCGGGAGCATCATCCCAGAGAGCCTATAATCGGGAGCCTCATACCGGGGAAGCCCCATCCCACCGGGAGCCTCATACATCGGGAGCCTCATATACCAGGAGCATCAAAACATCGGGACCCTCATCACCGGGATCCTCATACACCGGGAGCCTCATACACCCGGAGCCTCATACACGATTAACCCCATACACCAGGAGCCCCATACACCGGGAGCCTCATACACCGGGAGCCCCATACACCGGGAGCCTCATACACTGGGAGCCCCATACTCCGGGAGCCTCAAACACCAGGAGCCCCATAGACCGGGAGCCCCATAGACCGGGAGCCCCATACACCGGGAACCCCATACACCGGGAGCCTCATACACCGAGAGCCCCATACACCGGGAGCCCCATACACCGGGAGCCCCATACACCGGGAGCCCCATACACCGGGAGCCTCATACAACGAGAGCCCCAAACACCGGGAGCCCCATACACCGGGGGCCCCATACATCGGGAACCCCATACATCGGGAGCCCCAAACAGCGGGAGCCCCATACACCGGGAGCCCCATACACCGGGAGCCTCATACACCGGGAGCTCATACACAACCCCATACACGGGGGAGCCCCATACACCGGGAGCCTCATACCCCAAGAGCCCCATACACCGGGAGCCCTCATACACCGGGTAGTCCCAAACACCGGGAACCCGATAGACCGGGAACCTCATACACTGAGAGCCCCATACACCGGGAGCCTCATACACCGGGAACCCGATACACCGGGAGCCCCAAACACCGGGAACCCGATACACCGGGAGCCCCAAACAGCGGGGGCCCCATACACCGGGAACCCCATACATCGGGAGCCTCATACAGCGGGAGCCCCATACATCGGGAGACTCATACACCGGGAGCGTCATACACCGGGAACCCCATACACCGGGAGCCTCATACACCGGGAGCCTCATACAACGAGAGCCCCAAACACCGGGAGCCCCATACACCGGGAGCCCCATACAGCGGGAGCCCCAAACAGCGGGAGCCCCATACACCGGGAGCCCCATACACCGGGAGCCCCATACACAATTAACCCATACACGGGAGCCCCATCCCACGGAGCCTCATACACTGGGAGCCTCATACACCGGGAGCCTCATACACCGGGAGACCCAAACACCGGGAGCCCCATACACCGGGAACCTCATACACAGAGAGCCCCATACACCGGGAGCCGCATACACCGGGAACCCGATACACCGGGAGCCCCAAACCAGGAAAAACCCCGATACACCGGGACCCCCAAAACCCCGGGGAAACCCGATACCTGGGAGCCCAAACACCGGGAACCCGATAGACCGGGAACCTCATACACTGAGAGCCCCAAATACACCGGGACCCCCAAACCACTGGAGCCTCATACCCCAGGAGCCCATAGCCCGGGAGCCTCATGCACCGGGGGGCCCCATACACGGGAGCCTAAATACAGCGGGAGCCCAAACCGGGAGCCTCATGCACCGGGAGCCCCATACATCGGGAGCCTCATACAGCGGGAGCCCCAAACAGCGGGGGCCTCATACACCGGGAACCCCATACAACGGGAGCCTCATACATCGGGAGCCCCAAACAGCGGGAGCCCCATACACCGGGAGCCCCATACACCGGGAGCCCCATACACAATTAACCCCATACACTGGGAGCCCCATACACCGGGAGCCTCATACACCAAGAGCCCCATACACCGGGAGCCTCATACACCGGGAGTCCCAAACACCGGGAACCCGATAGACCGGGAACCTCATACACTGAGAGCCCCATACACCGGGAGCCTCATACACCGGGAACCCGATACACCGGGAGCCCCAAACACCGGGAACCCGATACACCGGGAGCCCCAAACACCGGGAACCCGATACACTGGGAGCCCCAAACACCGGGAACCCGATAGACCGGGAACCTCATACACTGAGAGCCCCATACACCGGGAGCCCCAAACACTGGGAGCCTCATACACCAGGAGCCCCATAGACCGGGAGCCTCATGCACCGGGAGCCCCATACACCGGGAGTCTCATATACCGGGAGCCCCATACACCGGGAGCCCCATACATCGGGAGCCTCATACAGCGGGAGCCCCAAACAGCGGGGGCCTCATACACCGGGAACCCCATACATCGGGAGCCTCATACAGCGGGAGCCCCAAACAGCGGGGGCCTCATACACCGGGAACCCCATACATCGGGAGCCTCATACAGCGGGAGCCCCATACATCGGGAGACTCATACACCGGGAGCGTCATACACCGGGAACCCCATACACCGGGAGCCTCATACACCGGGAGCATCATACACCGAGAGCCTCATAATCGGGAGCCTCATACAGCGGGAGCCCCATACACCGGGAGCCTCATACACCGGGAGCCTCATACACCAGGAGCATCATACATCGGGAGCCTCATACATCGGGAGCCTCATACACCGGGAGCCTCATACACCGGGAGCCTCATACATCGGGAGCCTCATACATCGGGAGCCTCATACACCGGGAGCCTCATACACCCGGAGCCTCATACACGATTAACCCCATACACCAGGAGCCCCATACACCGGGAGCCTCATACACGGAGCCATACAGGACCCAAACACGGCCCATCACCGGACCCATACCGGAGCCCTACCGAGCCAACAGGGCCCATCCGGGCCCATACACGGACCATACAGGAGCCCCATACCGGGACATACACCGGAGCAAACGGACCCATACACGGACCCTCCCGGGAGCTCATACACCGAGAGCCATAAGGGCCCTACAGGAGCCCAAAACGGGGCTCATAACGGACCCCCCCGGAGCAACACGGAGCCAACAACCCATACACCGGGAGCCCACACCGAGCCTATACACATAACCATACACCAGGCCCATAACCGGGGCCTCATACACGGACCCATACACGGCCCATACAGGGAGCCCATACCGGACCCAACACAGGCCATAACGGAGCCAAACGGAGCCCATACACGAACCCCATACACGGGGCTCATACACGGCCTCTACACGGAGCCCTACACGAACCATCACGGGAGCCCAACACCGACCCCATACACCGGGAGCCACATACACGGAGCCTCAACCGGGGCTCATACAACGGACCCCAAACACCGGGAGCCCCATACACGGGCCCTACACGGAACCCATACACGGGAGCCCACAGCGGGAGCCCAACACGGAGCCCATCACCGGGACCCATACACCGGGAGCCTCATCCAATTAAACCCATACACTGGGAGCCCCATACACCGGGAGCCTCATACACCAGAGCCCCATACACCGGAGCCTCATACACGGAGCCCAAACACCGGGCCCATACCGGAACCTCATACACCGAGAGCCCCATACACCGGGAGCCTCATACACCGGGAACCCGATACACCGGGAGCCCCAAACACCGGGAACCCGATACACCGGGAGCCACATACACCGGGAACCCCGATACACTGGGACCCCCAAACACGGGAACCCGATGGGACCGGGACCTCATACACTGAGGAGCCCCATACACGAGAGCCCCAAACACTGGGAGCCCCCATACACCAGGAGCCCCATAGACCGGGGCCTCATGCACCGGGGAGCCCTTTACACCGGGGTCTCATATACCGGGACCCCCATACACGCGGGAGCCCATACATCGGGACCCTCAATACAGCGGGGGGCCCCAAACAGCGGGGGCCTCATACACCGGGAACCCCATACATCGGGAGCCTCATACAGCGGGAGCCCCAAACAGCGGGGGCCCCATACACCGGGAACCCCATACATCGGGAGCCTCATACAGCGGGAGCCCCATACATCGGGAGACTCATACACCGGGAGCGTCATACACCGGCCCATAGAGCCTCATACACCGGGAGCCTCATACACCGAGAGCCTCATAATCGGGAGCCTCATACACCGGGAGCCCCATACACCGGGAGCCTCATACACCGGGAGCCTCATACACCGGGAGCATCATACATCGGGAGCCTCATACATCGGGAGCCTCATACACCGGGAGCCTCATACATCGGGAGCCTCATACACCGGGAGCCTCATACACCCGGAGCCTCATACACGATTAACCCCATACACCAGGAGCCCCATACACCGGGAGCCTCATACACCGGGAGCCTCATACACCGGGAGCCCCATACCCAGGGAGCCCCAAACTACGGGTGCCTCAAACAACGGGAGCCTCATACACCGGGAGCCCCATACACCGGGAGCCCCTTAGACCGGGAGCCCCTTAGACCGGGAGCCTCATACACCGGGGGCCCCATACACCGGGAGCCCCATACACCGTGAGCCCCAAACACCGGGAGCCCCATACACCGGGAGCCACATACTCAGGAGCTCCTTACACTAGGAGCCCCATACCTGGGGACCCCGTGTTCTGCAGCCTCTCCCCAGCTGGAGGTTGGGTGACCCCGGCTCATTATATGCTATTACATTAGGGCAGTGATGTAGGTGGCGCCGTGTCCTGCACCCAGAGCCTGAGGGGTTATTCCAGGATCATTTTCCGTCCAGTGACGTGACTCCAGCAACAGCAGCTGAGGCTTTTACTGACTGTCCTTAGGGTTTACATCCTGTTTACTGACACAGAGCATTGGGATGTGAGCCCATTAGACAGAAGAGGTGAGGGCACCCAAAAGCCAATTCTGCCATAGCAGCCCACCTCATGGCCATGACCACTGCCACCCAGCTTTTCCAGAAATGGATAGAGAGATTGTGCAAGACTGCGGATATCACTGACACACACTTCTGAAATCCACTGAGCTGCTGTTAACACTTCTTCTCTATAGTGTAGCAATGTGTAAAGTGCTAGATGCACCATCTCCGAAATCAAGCTGTCTCCTGTCCCTGCTACATACCGGTAAACAGCTGATCACATGGTGAGAATGGACATGCTTGTATACACCCTTTGCCCCCCAGCTCTGACCCCCGGGGCAGATAACAGTGTAGTTAGTATCTGCAACCAAGATGGAGTGTCTCACTAATACATCTTAATGTATAGATGGATCCCTGCTCAGCCAGTAGTGGGCAGATAATAGTGTAGTATAGTATCCTGCCACCAGATGGTGCTGTCTCCCTAATACTCTTCATGTATAGCGAGATCCTGCTCAGCCACTAGGGGCAGATAACAGCGAAGTATAGTATCCTGCCACGAGATGGAGCTATCGCCCTAATACTCTTCACTGTATAGATGGATCTGCTCAAGCCACTTGGGGAAGATAAAACTGTGTAGTATAGTATCATGCAACACCAGATGGAGCTGTCTCCCCTAATACTCTTCAATGTATAGAGGAAACTGCTCCAGCACACGAGGGGCAGATATAAGTGTCAGTATAATATCCTGCAACCAGTTGGAGCTGTCTCCCATAATACTCTTACATGTATTAGATGGATCCTGCTCAGCACTAGGGGCAGATTAACAGTGTAGTTTAGTTGCGGCCAACAGATTCGGTGCTGTCTCCCCTTTTTACTCTTCATGAATAGATGGACCTGCTCAGCCACTAGGGGAAGATTACAGTTTAGTATAGTATCCCTGCACACCAGTTGGAAATGTATCCCTTATATCTTAATATGTATAGTAAGATGGTCATGTTAGCCACTAGGGGCAGATAACAGTGTAGTATAGTATCCTGCCACCAGATGGAGCTGTCTCCCTAATACTCTTCATGTATAGATGGACCTGCTCAGCCACTAGGGGCAGATAACAGTGTAGTATAGTATCCTGCCACCAGATGGTGCTGTCTCCCTAATACTTTCATTGTATAGATGGATCCTGCTCAGTCACTAGGGTCAGATAACAGTGTAGTATAGTATCCTGCCACTAGATGGTGCTTTCTCCCTAATACTCTTCATGTATAGATGGATCTATGCTACGCCACTAGGGGGAAGATAACAATGTAGTATAGTATCCTGCCACCAGATGGAGCTGTCTCCCTAATACTCTTCATGTATAGCGAGATCCTGCTCAGCCACTAGGGTAAGATAACAGTGTAGTATAGTATCCTGCCACTGATGCTAGCTGTCTCCCATAATACTCTTCTGGTTAGATGTATCTGCTCAGCCACTAAGGGAGATAAAAGTGTAGTATAGTTTTCCTGTGCACACCAGATATGGCAGGCTGTATCCCTATTTCATCTTCTTGTGATCTATAGCGAGATCCTGCTCAGCCACTTGGGCAGATAACAGTGTAAGTGTAGTATAGTATTTCCTGCCCTATATTGATGGAGCTGTATCACTAATAATCTCATGTAAGATGATTTGCTCAAGACCACTTGGGGAGATTACAGATTTGTAGGTATAGTTTCCTGCAACAATATCGGTGCTGTTCCTAACTTACTCTTCATTGTATAGCGAGTTAATTGATCAGACACTAGGGGCTGATAACAGTGTTGTATTGTTTCTGCACTTGATGGAGTGTCTCCCGAATAATCTTCATTGTAATTGATGAACATGCTCAGCCACTAGGGGGATGCTACATTTCAGTGTAGTATAGTATCCTGCCCCAGATGGGGGCTGTCTCCCTTACTTCATTATAGATGGCCCGCTAAGCCATGGGCGGGTAACAATGTAGTATAGATCCTGCCCCCAGATGGGCTGTTCCCAAAATACTTTTTTTGTATAGTGGCCTGCTCCCCACTGGGGGAGATAACAATGTAGTTGTACCCTGCCACCGTGGGCTGTCTCCCAATACCTTCATTTTATGGGAGACCTGCTAGCCTTGGGGAAGAAAAAAAGTGTAGTATGTTCCTGCCACGTTGGGTGTCCCCCAAAAATTTTTAAATGTATAGATGGATCCTGTCGCACTGGGGAAAAAGATAAAAATGTATTTATGTTTGCCACAGATGGGCGTTCCCTAATCTCTTCTGTATTTTGGATGTCAGCCACTGGGGCCATAACTGTGGGTTTTCCACCATAATGGTGTTTCTCCCTAATATCTTTGTTGATAAATCCTGCTAGCCCTAGGGGCAAAAACAGTGTGTATAATTCCTCCACTGGGGAGCTGTCTCCTAATACTTTCATGATGGGAAAACCTGCTCAGCCAAGGGGCAGTAAAGTGTAGTATAATATCCTACCACTAGATGGTGCTTTCTCCCTAATACTCTTCATGTATAGGGCCTGCTACCCAAAATAGGGGCAGATAACAGTTTTAGTTAGTATCTGCCCCAGTGGTTGTCTCCCTTTTTTTCATGTATAGATGGACCTGCTCAGCATGGGCAGAAAAAATTTTTAGTATGTATCCGAAAACAGATGGGCTTTTCCCCTTTAATCTTGTCATGTTAGATGGATCCTGTAACACTAGGGCAGTAACAGGTAGTATGTATCCTCCCACAGATGGTGCTGTCCCCTAATATTTCATTATGAGGGATCTGCTCAGCCATTGGGGCAGAAAACAGTGTGTTAGTATCCTCCCACCGAGGGTTTGCTGTCTCCTTAATACTTTCATGTATGGGGACCTGCTCAGCCACTAGGGGCAGTTAAAGGTAGTATGTATCGCCATGTGGGCTGTCTTATACTCTTATGTTTAGGGCCCTGCTCAGCCCTGGGGAAGAAAACAGTGTAGTAAGTACCCTGCCACCGAGGGTTCTCCCTAATATTTCATGTATAGATGGAGGGCCCCCAATGGGGGGCAGTTACATGTTTTTTGTATTGCCCCGATGAGCTTTTCCAAAATACTTTAGTATAGAGGGGAAACTGCTCACCCATAGGGGCAGATAAAAAACTTAGTATGTTCCTGCCACCAGTGGAGCTGTTCCCTAATTTATGTATAGTGGACCTCCCCAGCCCCTGGGGAAGATAACTTTCCACGGGGGCGAAAACATTAGTATGGTTCCTGCCACCAGAGGGTGCTGTCTCCCTAATACTCTTTTTGTATAGAATCCTGTGAAACTAGGGGCAGTAAAAGTATTTAAAATACCCCTCCCCCAATTGGGCGTCTCCCTAATACTTTCTTTGATAGATGGATCCTGCCCCAATAGGGGAGATAACAGTGTAGTATATTTCCCCTCCCCCCAGGGAGCTGTCCCCTAAACTTCATGTTTAGAGGACCTCTCCCCCTTAGGGGCAGATAACAATGTAGTATAGATCCTGCCACCAGGGGTTTTTCCCCCTTACTCTTCATGTATAGATGGAATTCCTGCAGGGCCACTAGGGACAGATAACAGTGTGTATAGTATCCTGCCCACAGATGGAGCTGTCTCCTAATAATCCTTCATGTATAGATGGACATCGCTCGGGCTCCCATCTTGGGGCAGATAACAATGTAGTATAGTATCTGCACACAGATGGTGCTGTCGTCCCCTAATACTCTTCATGTATAGTTGGATCCTGCTCAAGCCCACTAGGGCAGATTAACAGGTAATATAGTATCCTGCCACTTGATGGTGCTGTCTCACTTATACTCTTCATGTATAGAATGACCTGCTCTGCCAATAGGGGGCAGATAACAGTGTAGTATAGTATCCTGCCACCAGATGGTGCTGTCTCCCTAATACTCTTCATGTATAGATGGACCTGCTCAGCCACTAGGGGCAGTAAATAAAAATAAAAAAAAAAGACACAAAAAAAGAAGAAAAAAAAAAAAATAAAAAAAAAAATATAAAAAAGAAAAAAAAAAAAAAAAAAAAAAAAAATAAAAAAAAAAAAAAAAAAAAAAAAAAAAACAAAAAAAAAAAACCCAAAAAAAAAAAAAAAAAAAAAAAAAAATAAAAAAAAAAAAAAAAAATAAAAAAAAAAGAAACAAAAAAATAAAAAAAAAAAAAAAAAAAAAAAAAAAAAAAAAAAGAAAAAAAAAAACAAAAAAATAAAAAAAAAAAGAAAACAAAAAAAAAAATAAAAAAAAAAAAAAAATAAAAAAAAAAGCAAAAAAAAAAATTATTTAATTTTTAAAATAAAAAAAAAAAAATAAAAAATATAACAATAAATAAAAAAAAAAAAAAAAAAAAAAACAAAAAAAAAAAAAAAAAAAAAAATAAAAAAAATAAAAAAAAAAAAAACAAAGAAAAAAGACCCCAACCAAAATTTTTTATTTAATAAAGATAAATAACAACAAAAAAACATTTTTTAAAAAAAAAAAAAAAAAAAAAAAAAAACAAAAAAAATCAGAAAAAAAAAAAAAAAATCTCGTAGCTATAGTATCTCTGCCACTAGTTGGTGCATGTCGTCATTTATACTCTTATGTATTAGAATGAACTGCACTCAGCAACTAGGGGCGATAATCAGTGTAATATCGTAGCCTGCCACCAGATGGGAGCTGTCTTCCCTAATACTTTCATGTATAGTGGACCCTGCACTCAGCCTCTAGGCGGCAAGATAACAGTGTAGTATAGTATCCTGCCACCAGCTGGAGCTGTCTCCCTACTACTTTCATTGTATAGATGGATCCTGCTCAGCCACTAGGGGCAGATAACAATGTAGTATAGTATCCTGCCACCAGATGGTGCTGTCTCCCTAATACTCTTCATGTATAGATGGATCCTGCTCAGCCACTAGGGGCAGATAACAGTGTAGTATAGTATCCTGCCACCAGATGGTGCTGTCTCCCTAATACTCTTCATGTATAGATGGATCCTGCTCAGCCACTAGGGGCAGATAACAGTGTAGTATAGTATCCTGCCACCAGATGGAGCTGTCTCCCTAATACTCTTCATGTATAGATGGACCTGCTCAGCCACTAGGGGCAGATAACAGTGTAGTATAGTATCCTGCCACCAGATGGAGCTGTCGCTCGCCTTTTACTCTTCATGAAATAGGTGACTGCTCAGCCACTAGGGGCAGATAACTATGTAGTATAGTATCCTGCCACCAGATGGAGCTGTCTCCCTAAGACTCTTCATGTATAGATGGACCTGCTCAGCCACTAGGGGCAGATAACAGTGTTTGTATAGTATCTGCCACCAGATGGTGCTGCTCTCCCTATTACTTCTGTTCAAGGTATAGATGACCTGCTCATCACTAGGGGCAGATAACAGTGTAATATGTATACCTGCCACCAGTGGAGCTGTTCTCCTATTACTTTCATGTTATAGATGGACCTGCTCAGCCACTAGGGGCAGATAACAGTGTAGTATAGTATCCTGCCACCAAGATGGTGCTGTCTCCCTAATACTCTTCATGTATAGATGTATCCTGCTCAGCCACTTGGGGCAGAAAACAATGTAGTATAGTATCCTGCACACCAGATGGTGCTGTCTCCCTTATAACTCTTCATCGTATAGAGGATCCTGTCAGCCCCTAGTGGGCAGATAAAATTGTTGTATAGTATCTGCCACTGATGTGCTGTCTCTTAATACTTCTTCATGTATGTAGAATCGAACACTGCTCAGTCACTAGGGTCAGATAACAGTGTAGTATAGTATCCTGCCACCAGATGGTGCTGTCTCCCTAATACTCTTCATGTATAGATGGCTGCCTCAGCCACTAAGGGGCAGATGTACAGTGTAGGGGGTTATGTATCCTGCCACCAGATGGAGCTGTCTCCCTAATACTCTTCATGTATAGAATGACCTGCTCAGCCACTAGGGGCAGATAACAGTGTAGTATAGTATCCTGCCACCAGATGGAGCTGTCTCCCTAATACTCTTCATGTATAGATGGACCTGCTCAGCCACTAGGGGCAGATAACAGTGTAATATAGTATCCTGCCACCAGATGGAGCTGTCTCCCTAATACTCTTCATGTATAGATGGACCTGCTCAGCCACTAGGGGCAGATAACAGTGTAGTATAGTATCCTGCCACCAGATGGTGCTGTCTCCCTAATACTCTTCATGTATAGATGGATCCTGCTCAGCCACTAGGGGCAGATAACAGTGTAGTATAGTATCCTGCCACCAGATGGAGCTGTCTCCCTAATACTCTTCATGTATAGCGAGATCCTGCTCAGCCACTAGGGGCAGATAACAGTGTAGTATAGTATCCTGCCACCAGATGGAGCTGTCTCCCTAATACTCTTCATGTATAGATGGATCCTGCTCAGCCACTAGGGGCAGATAACAATGTAGTATAGTATCCTGCCACCAGATGGTGCTGTCTCCCTAATACTCTTCATGTATAGATGGATCCTGCTCAGCCACTAGGGGCAGATAACAGTGTAGTATAGTATCCTGCCACTAGATGGTGCTGTCTCACTTATACTCTTCATGTATAGAATGACCTGCTCAGCCACTAGGGGCAGATAAAAGTGTAATATAGTATCCTGCCACCAGATGGAGCTGTCTCCCTAATACTCTTCATGTATAGATGGACCTGCTCAGCCACTAGGGGCAGATAACAGTGTAGTATAGTATCCTGCCACCAGATGGAGCTGTCTCCCTAATACTCTTCATGTATAGATGGATCCTGCTCAGCCACTAGGGGCAGATAACAATGTAGTATAGTATCCTGCCACCATGATGGAGCTGTTTCTTCATTTATATTTCTTCATGTTTAGATTGATCCTGCTCAGCCCACTAGGGCAGATACAGTGTATATCAGTTCCACTGCCACCAGATGAGATGTTCCCCTAATACTCTTCGCTTATATAGTATTGGACGATCAGCCACTTTTGGGGCAGATAACGAGTGTAGTATAGTTGATCGCTGCCACCGGATCGCTTGTGCTGTCTCCCTAATACTCTTCCTGTATAGATGGATCCTGCTCAGCCGCTAGGGGCAGATAGCAATGTAGTATAGTATCCTGCCACTAGAAGGTGCTTTCTCCCTAATACTCTTCATGTATAGATGGACCTGCTCAGCCACTAGGGGCAGATAACAAAGTAGTATAGTATCCTGCACAGATGGAGCTGTTCTCCCTTATACTCTTCATGTATACGATGGACCTGCTCAGCCACTAGGGGCAGATAACAGTGTAGTATAGTATCCTGCCACCAGATGGAGCTGTCTCCCTAATACTCTTCATGTATAGATGGATCCTGCTCAGCCACTAGGGGCAGAAAACAGTGTAGTATAGTATCCTGCCACCAGATGGAGCTGTCATTAAGTAAAATCAGAGACCAGTGGGGGAGCAGGCACAGGGGTGTCCGTGTTGCTCCCCTGGGTAACTGTTAGGAATTAGCTGACACCTCTGTTCTTTTGTCTGATTATGGTGTGTGTTCTGCCCGCTCTGCATGTTCTGCCCGCTCTGCATGTGACACCACAGCTGCTCCTCTGTCTGCTCTGCACTGGTGTCCTCCTCCAGTGCCGCCTACTGTGCCCGGGGATCCATTGCCTCATTGCTGTCAGATGGCGCCATCCTTCCTGGCCAGAATGGTGGCAGACGTGTGGGCCGGGATGGGCATGGTGGGATGACTGCAGGCACTGGATGGGACACGGTGTTCTCAGTGCAGTAGTGCAGCCTCAGACTTTGGGCCGGTGATGATCTTGACTGGTCGGCTGAATTGCTGTCGTCTCTGCTGGGGGAGGGGGCAGGTGTACATGGAGAGTGTGAAGGTCATCTTTGAACAGTGTATTGTGTAGTGGGTGTGAGGGGGTGCGGTCCCCCCTGCGGGTGGTGTGGGGGGGAGGGTTTGCGGCTCCCTGAGGGGTGATGGGGAGGGAGGGTGCGGCTCCTCGGGTGGTGTGGGGGAGGGAGGGGTGCGGCTCCCTGATTTGGGGGGGGGGGGGTTTGAGGGGGAGGGGAGGGGGGGTGCGGCCCCCCGAGGGGGTATGGGGGGGAGGGGTGGGTTTGGGGGGTGGGGGGGTCCCCTCTGCGGGCTGATGAGGAGGGGGGGTGGGGGCTCCTCTGCAGGTGGTGATGAGGGAGGGAGGGGTGCGGCTCCTCTGCAGGTGGTGATGAGGGAGGGAGCGGTGCGGCCCCCCTTGCAGGGGTGATGGGAGGGGGGGTGCGGCTCCTCTGATGGGGGGGGGGGGGTTTTTGAGGGGGGAGGGGGGGGGGGGTCGGCTCCCTGAGGTGGTGATGAGGGAGGGAGCGGTGCGGCTCCTCTGCAGGGGGAGGGGGGGGGGGTTTGAGGGGTGGAGGGAGGGGTGCGGCTCTCTGAGGTGGTGTGGGGAGGGAGGGTGGGCCCCGGGTTTCCCCCTGCGGGTGGGATGGGGAGGGAGGGGTGGGGCCCTGCATTGAGGGGGGGGGGGGGCCCCTGATGGGAGGGAGGGAGGGGGGGGGCTCCCGCTGGGAAAAGGGGGGGGGTTTTGGGGGTTTGATGAGGGAGGGGGGGGTGGGCCCCTGAGGTGGTGATGGGGAGGGGGGTTTGGGGCCCCCTGAGGTGGTGATGAGGGAGGGAGGGGTGCGGCTCCTCTGCAGGTGGTGATGAGGGAGGGAGGGGTGCGGCTCCTCTGCAGGTGGTGATGAGGGAGGGAGGGGTCGGTCCTTGCGGGGTGGTATGGGAGGGGGTGCGGCTCCCTCGGTGGTGTGAGGGAGGGGGGTGGGGTCCTTGCAGGGGTGATGGGGGAAGGGGGGAGGGGGTGGGTCCTCTTGCAGGGGTGTGGGGGGGGGAGGGGTGCGGCCCCTGAGGTGGGGAGGGAGGGAGGGGTGCGGCTCCCCCCAGGGGGTTTGATGAGGGAGGGAGGGGTGGGCTCCTTGCGGGTGGTGATGAGAGGGGGGGGGCGGTTTTGCAGGGGT
>JAODAL010067583.1:0-17230 GCA_025379985.1 Phyllomedusa bahiana | reverse complement strand
AGACAAGGGACATTAATTTCGACTAAAAAAAGGATTAAATTTCCCAGGGGAAAAGGAGCGTTTTCACTGTAAGAACGTGAACTGTGAAATAGCGTGCCTGAGGAGCTGGTCACAGCAGGAACTGTAGAGAGTTTCAAAAAAAACGTAGATACCTACCTGGAACTAAAGAATATCAATGCGTACGTAGCGATGTAAAATTCTGGATCCTGGCTGGTGGCGGCTCTGGGGTCAGAGATATGATCTCCACTGGATTGGTTCTTGCCTTGTGGATTCCAGGGCATTAACCAGTGGTGAGGCTGGGATTAAAGTCCTTGTCTCTCTCCCTCACCCACATTTTCCCCACCCTTGGTTGAACTTGATGGACACGTGTCTTCTTTCAACCGTACTAACTATGTAACTATGTGATTCATCTTGTACAGTCTTGCCCCTCCTCCACCTATACAATACACAATAGGTTTTTCTTCATAAGTGCTGTCCATATACTATTTTTGGATTTTTTCAGACTTGGGTCAGTCTGCTGGACGCGCACTATTCTTGTATTCTACCGGTGCTGTTTCATTTCCTTTTTGAGAGTTTTTTTGAATGTTTTGGAGTGGTCATCACAAAGCCCGGATCTCAATCCTATTGAAAATTTATGGACAAAGCTGAAAAGGCAGGTGTGAGCAAGGCGACCTACAAACATGGCTCAGTTACGCCAGTTCTGTCAGGAGAAATGGGCCGAAATTCCTACCAACTATTGTGAGAAGCTTGTAGAAAAACATCCAAAAAGTTTGACCCAAGTCATACAATTTAAGGGCAATGCTATCAAATACTAATGAAATGTATGTAAACCTTTGACTTTGCAGAAAGTAATACAAATGCCTTTAAAAATTCAAATTTTTTCTCATTATTCTGGCATTTGGCAAATATAAATCATTTTGGTAATCCTAATTGATCTAAAACGGGTAAGGTTCATTCTGATGTCATGTCAGATAGTGAGAAAAACATGCATATGTGTATTTTTATATAATGTATATAAACTTCTGGGTTCAACCATATGTAGAAATTTGATCCAAATTGTGGGCCAAATTTACTTAGATTTTTGGGGCCACATGTAAAGAATCCCGACCGGGTCGGGCGCACCCTTTCCCCCTAGTTTTTCCCGGCGGAATCGCGCCTGATTTATGTCGGGGCCAGGGCGCGCTCATACATACAATGTAAAGTCCGCCACGTCTCCATTGTGTTTTAGGCGCATGCGGGTCCGAGGCGCAGTGCGGCGCTGCGCCTAGGATTCGGCGCCGGAGGTAGTGGCGGTCATACATGCGGGGAAAAGTCCGCCGCGCCTGGCCAGTGTGTTAGGCGCAGTGCGGGGATTGAGGCGCAGAGGGGGGCTGCGCCTATGATTCGCCGCCGGAGGTAGCGCACTCATACATGCGGGGAAAAGGTCCCTGCGCCTCGCTAGTGTGTGTGGGGCACAGTGTGGGGACAAAGGGCGCAGTGCGGGAAATTAGGCGCCGTGGCGGGGCTGCGCCGAAAAACAGTTCCGAAGCGAGACAGGCTGGAGAACAGCGAGAAATCATTCCAATGTCGGTGCGGAGTATGAATCAAAAAATCGCCTTTATAAAGGGCGTTCAACATTCTCAGGGAAAAAAGCTGAAACCTAAAAAATAAAAAATACATAAAACAAAATCACTTTTCCCAAAATCCTAATTCAAGAAAATTTGGATATTGGAAATTTGCCGGGAAATACAGTAATTCAAAAATTCAGAAAGCTATTCTGATTGGGCGCATAAACCGGCCAATCAGAATGGGGGCGACAGTGAACCATTAAAACATAGGGGGAAATTTTAGACCAACAGAATCCATGGCGGGTTTTTGTTCAAAATACGTAAAAAGCTGAAAGAGCTGATGGTTAAGCTACAGGACGCAGAGACCTATTCGCCTATGGGAATTTTTGACCAATCAGAATAGGGCGACAAAGACCCATTTCTAGTTATGGAAAGTTTTAGCCCAACAGAATCCAGGGGGATAATTCAAAATACGTAAAAAGACAGAAAAGAGCTTTTGGGCTGAGCTGCGGTGGTTGGCTTTCCACCATCAGAGCGCGAGCTATTTTCCCCCATTTTATCTTGGAGAGATGGGCACTCAAAACTTGGGCTCTCAGGGGTGCAGCATGAAGTTTTAATAAAAAAAATATTTTTATTAAATGTAAAAACATTTTCAGATAAAGGCAGAACCCTTTTTTAAAATAAGCATTAAAAAACCCGAACAACGTGTTTGTCGCCGAAACGGCGTTTAATAGGGGTTGCAATAGAGAGAATCCCCGGGGAAATTTAAGAATTTCAAATTGTTTAAGTATTCTCTTTGGTCGGAAAAAAACCACCCAAATCAAATAGGGCACAATGTCCTTTTTTCCTATGGAGAAAAATTGACCAAATTTTTCAAGGGGGGACGTTCAAAATCAGAAAAAATGCAAAAAAGGCTATTGGTAAACGGCGGGGCTCATCCAGCTTACCAAATCAGGCGCGAGTATTTCCTAGAGTTCAAGGGGGAAAGGAAATTCTGAGCGCGCTCTGTGTTTGGTAATTTAAAAGAGGCGCCGTTATTTGGACCAATGGGAGAGCGACGACGCCCCCAATGGGTTTTCTAATGCAATCTAAAATAAAACTGACATGGCGAAATCAAATTATAACACACAGAAGTATTTCCCGATGTTAAAAAAAAGAATGTATATGGGGGTAACAAAAAAAAAAAATTTAAATCAAAAAAATCATGTTTATTTCTTTATTTTCTTTGCACCACTGTCAGATCTTCAGAAAAAAAACCCCGCTTTTGAGTTCTGGTCGCCGGCCTGGCCGTTGCGAGGGAAAAGCCTGGTTTTTGAAAGTGTTACATTTGTGTTCACAGTGTGAAACGGGGTTTTCTTCCCTGCTCTTTTGTTTGCCCCTAGCCACCCCCCGGGCCCGGGAAAATCGCCAGCACTCCAGGGGTTTAACCGGGCTCCTTGCTCCGGGGTTGATTAAAAATTTCCCTTTCCTACGGGTCTTCTTTTCTTCCTCCTTTTTGCCTTTGCCCTTAGTTCTCCGGGAAAGGTTTTTAAAGGGGTTCTTCTGTCTCTTCTCCTTCCCTGTTATTTGGGTTTTTTTCTGCCTATAACTCGCCCCTTTTTTCTGTCCCCTGTTATCTTCTGTTTTTAAACGTTTTTCTTCTGCTTCTGATTTTGTACCGGTTCCCGTAGTTACCGACTTGGTTTGCTTGACCAACCTTATTGTGTTTGTATTGTTTGTCTGGTTTTGTTTTTCCCCACGTTTTTCAGATATGTTCAGTCTTCTGGTTGGGGCCGCCCTAAAAAGGAGTCGGGCACCCCAAAAGGCAGGGCGGGGGGTTGGGGACAGTGTCGGGGCCCACGTTGTCTGTGTCTGTTGGCACCCTGACGGCCCCTTCATTATAACGGGCCTACCCCAGTCACTCTCCTCGGGTTCAATATGATACCGATTTCGGCCCCACCCCCCGCTTGGATGATTTTAAACTCAGTTTTAAGGGCATGGCGGGGGCTTTTTAAATAAAGTCTCCACGCCCCTGGATGCCAAACTCCCCCGGAAACCTGGACTTGTGCCCCGTCTGTCCCCCTACCTCCCCTGTTTTTGTGGTCCTAATACTCATAAGTCTAAATGTTTTCCCCGATCGCTTTGTGGTTCCGACAGGTTCCAACCTTTTGGGAATCATGTTTTATTTTTTCGCTTAAACATTTTCCCACTGGGGGAGGAGTGCAGTTGTTGTGTCTTCCTCAGGGCCCCCCCTCAGGATTGGGCATTAGCTATACCCTCTGAACCCCCCTGATGGAGATCAAAAGGGACAATTTTTTTTTGGTTTAGGACGGTTTATGATAACCCCCAAACCGTGTGGAAATGGGGGGAGACTCATTTGTACTATTAGCGGGCCCCCCCGCTCGGCTGAAGACTCTGTTCCGATTTCCCGCCAATGTTACGTTGCCCCGGGGTGGTTCCCCAACCTCTGAAGACCCTTTTCATACAAGGACTTGTTGATGCCGTGAAGGATGCTTGTCGCCACCCAAATCCCTGAGACCTGAGTGATTTATGTCTACTGTGTATTGACCGAAGATAAAGGGGAAAACCCGGTAAAAAGCAAGGGGGTTTAAAGTTAAACTCAAGCGGCTTTCCCGTAAAACCTCTTCTTCCTTCTTTTAGGTTCTTCTTCCCATTCCCTTTTTCTTTTGGAGAAGAACCCAAAAGGGTTGGGCTTTTTCGTCTGTGTACCCGGGGGAACCGTTGGGAACGCTTGTCCTTTATTTCGGGAAACCGCCATTTCCGAAGATGTCCTTTTAGGCTAATTTCACCCAAGGAAAACCGAACTCTCACAATTTTTCCCGGAAAGGGAAAATCGGGTGTAAGGTCCTCCTAAATTTTTAAAAAAGTTTTTTTGCCCATAACCTTAGTTTTTAGCCCCGCTTTTTTTGTGCCCTGATTTACTCGGGTGCAGTTTCAAAATTTCATAGTATGGCTGTTGCAAAGCCTTGGGGTTTTGGGAAATTGTTTTCTTTGGTTCTCCCTTTTTTTTAGGTGAGATTCTACCTCACTAACCGGAGGAAGAAAAAAATTTGTACTCGAGGTCACTTTGAAAGTTGGGATTGCATTGAAAAACTTCATTTTTTGTCTAGGGAAACTTTGCAGAAATTTTTCCCGGGTTCCCCGGCTCGCCTCCTAAACCTTTTTCAACTGGGAACCCCAATTGACAAATGGGGTGACTCTGTGGTGCTATTCAAAGACTGCCTCCCTTTGGGGTGTCTTTTAATTTAATGCCAGATATTTCTAAAGTAAATTTTAGCGTCTTTTGGGGGGAAAGTTGGGGGAAAAGCTCCAACCAGCCGAAGTTTGTCCTATAGACCTCCCTCCCGGGGGGGAAAACTCAACTCGTCTGCCCCGGAAAGAGAATTAGATTGTCAATTGAGAAACCGAAAAAATTCTTTCTTTTGGGGGTAGTGGTCACCACCCTTGCCTTCAATTTTGTGTCCCCCAAATACCATTACAAAATTTTGCTCCCCCCCCAAGTGGCCGCTTTTTCCTGACGAGGTTCCCCTTTTATATTCTGCCCTACAGGGGATAAAACTAAAATAGAAAAAAACCCCCGTTAATCAACGTGCACGTTGGGCTAGGAGTCATAAGACTCAAAAAAGCCAACAAAAAAAAAAAACCTGTTTAAAAACCCGCCAACCAGACCAAAATATGTCCCCTCCAGTCTATCTCAAAAAATCCCCCAAGCTGGAAAAGGAAAGAATTTTACCCGGTCCATTCTGCTAAACAAGAGGAATTTTTGAGGGGGCCTGGCCCCTCATAAAAGGGGGGGGGGGGGTACTGTCATGATCATGCCCGAAAGAAACCCCCCGCGTTGAGTTCTGGTCGCCGGCCGGGGTTTGCGCGTAAGCCGTGGTTTTTTTAATAGGTCTACATTTGTGTTCATAGTGTGAATGGGTTTCTTTCCCCATCTTGATTGATTCCTAGCCCCACTCCCGGGGCCAGGGAAACGTCCCGCACTCCCCAAAGGGTTAACCTGGCTCCTTGCTCCTGGTGATTTACAGCTCTACCCTTCCCATCTGGTCTTTGCTTCTTCCCTATTGCCTTTGTCCTTTTGTTTTCCTGGAAGGTATTTTTAAGGGTTTTCGTCTCTTTTCCTTGCCGTTTTATTGGTTTTTTTCTTGCCTATAACTCGCCCTCTTTATTTTGTGCCCCCCTGGTTTTTTACTTGCTTTTTTTCAAGTTTATTCTTTTGCCTTCTGACTTTGTACCGCTTCCCCAAAGTTTACCCACTTGGTTGCTTGACCATCCCTTATGTGTTTGTTTGTTTTTCTGCGTCTTGTGTTTTTACGCTATCGTATAGTGTTCATCTTCTGGTTGGGCCCCACCTATAAGGAGTCGGGGACCCCCAAAAGGCAGGGGCAGGGGTTGGATCAGTGTCAGGGCCTCACCCTGTCTGTTCTGTTCGTTGCGCCCCCCACGGATCCCTTACACCATACATTTATCCTTTGGGTAACGAAAATAAATAAAAAAAAATGATTTTATTTTTTTTATATTTTTTTTTTATTACCCCCCTATTAATTTTGTTTTTATACACATCGGGACTACTTTGTTTGTTTTATTTATTTTTTTTTAAAATTTTATTTTAAATCGTATTTTTGGGTTTTTTAAATTTTTTTTTTTGGGAAAAAAGTTTTTGTTGGCAAGGGCCCCTTAAAATGGGTTTTTTTTTTTAATTTTTTTTTTTTTAATAATTTTTTTTTTATTTTTTTCCTTTATTTAATTTTTATTTTTTTTCTTATTTATTTTTTTATAGGTTAAATGGGACTTTTGTTATTTTTTTTTATTAAAATTTAAAAATTTTTTAAATTATTTTAAAATTTTTTTTTAAAATTTTTTTTTTTTTTTTTTAAAATTTTTTTTTAAAATTTGGGCTTTCTTTTTTTTTTTTTAAAATTTTTTTTTTTTTTTTTTTCCCCCCCTTAAAATTTATTTATTTAATTTTTTTTTTTATTTTTATTTTTTTTTATTTTTTTTTAAATTTTCCCTGCGGTGGGGTTTTTTTTTCATTACCCCCATATTATCATTCGTTTTATTTACAGCTCGGGACTACTTCTGTAGTGTTATAATTTGATTTCGGCCATGTACAGTTTTATTTCAGATTGTATTAGAAAACCCATAGGAGCGTCGCTCGCTCTCCCATTGGTCCAAATACGGCGCCTCTTTTAACTTAGCCAATCACAGAGCGCGCTCAGAATTTCCTTTCCCCATAGAACTCTATGAGAAAGTAGCTCGCGCTCTGATTAGCTAAGCTGGACGAGCCCCCGCCGCTTCAACCAATCAGCTCATTTCTGCATTTTTACTGTATTTTGAACTGTCCCGCCTTTGAATATGATTGGTCAATTTTTCACCATAGGATATAATGGGACATTGTTGCTCCTATTCTGATTGGTCAATTCTCCTCCATAGGTTATAATGAGACATTGTCGCTCCTATTCTGATTGGTCAATTCTCCTCCATAGGTTAGAATGGGACATTTTCGCTCCTATTCTGATTGGCTGGTTTATGCCGACCAATGAGAATAGCTTAAACAATTTGAATTACTGTATTTCCCGGCAATTCTCTATTTTGCAATTCCCTATGTAGCGCCGGTCTCGGCGACAAACGCGTTGTTCGGGTTTTTAACTGCTTTAGTTGTAAAGAAGGGTTCGGCTCTGATAATGTTTTACATTTATTAAAAAGAATTTTTTGATTAATACTTCATGCCGCACGGCGCTGAGCGCCGAGATTTCAGTGCGCCCATCTCCCAATAGACTATAATGGGAGAAGTAGCTCGGGCTCTGATTGGCTGGGATAGCCAAGCACCCGCTATCTCAGCCAATCAGCTCTTTTCTGTATTTTTACTGTATTTTGAATTATCCCGCCGTGGATTCTGATTGGTCTAAACTTCTCCATAGACTAGAATGGGTCTTTGTCGCTCCTATTCTGATTGGCCGAGCTAGCCAAGCCCCCGCTAGCTCAGCCAATCAGCTCTTTTCTGTCTTTTTACTGTATTTTGAATTATCCCGCCGTGGATTCTGATTGGTCAATCCTTCCCCATAGGTTTTAATGGTTCACTGTCGCTCCTATTCTGATTGGCTGGTTTATGCCGACCAATGAGAATAGGTTTCAGAATTTGAATTACTGTATTTCCCGGCAATTTCCAATATCATAATTCTTGATATTGCGCCGTTCTAGAGTTTTGGAAAGTGTTTTTTTTTTTTTTGTTTATTTTTTACGTTCAGCTCTTTTTCTGACACTGTTTTCCGCCTTTATAAAGGCGATTTTTTCTGAATCATACTCCTGCTGCACGGAGCGGAGCGCCGAGATTTCTGTCGCGATCTTCTATCTGCTTCCTCGCATGTTACGTTCTTGCTTCACTTTGCCTCTGTCGGAGCATTTAGACCAAAAAAAAACCTGGTCTGCCTGTCGGAGCTGCCGAGCGCTGCACTGCGCCTCGCTTTGCCGACTCGCCATCGTACATGCCTCGGAGTTTTAGAGCGCGTCCCGCCCCGGAACGCCTACCCCGTGCCCACACCACGCCCACTGCCCGCCCCTTCATGCGGGGCGCAGCTGAAAGTGGCGAACACTGCGCCTAACACTGTATCCCCGCGTCCGACAGCGGGATTCGGGCTGGGAGGCGCAGTATACGCCAGAAAACGGGCGAAAAGCCCGTTCATACATGTGGCCCTTGGTGTTTTACATATCAATTTAAAAAAAAAAGCTTGCTTGAGTTAGGTGCAATAAATCTATTAAGTATTTATGCCTCTTTATACAATTGTCACAACTATGGTTACTTGTGCACCTCACAATGAGATTTATACTGAATTATAGGGAATTACAAAAAAGATGGGCCAATTAGTGGTCTAAATGGCATAAAAGCGGCAAGTGTTTGCCCAAATCAGGCTTGCACAAAAACTTATAAGATAATGAATTAAAATGTAGTGCATTTATACATTTATATCTAGTGGGTTTATTTTTATTTATTTTTTTGCTAATTTTCAATATGCAGCATAAGTTTCAAAAATACATATTCTGATGAAAGCAATAGTAAATTTTAAACAGTGTGACCCATATTGATAAAATGTGCTATTAACAGTATTAGTAATCATTTTGACATTTTAAAACTTTTGTTAAAATAAATTGTAAGATTTTATATTAATATATGTAGTAATGTTATCAAGGCCATATTGTCACCTAGTGATGTAGCTATATTATACATAACCCATTAACACATGCTGCCTTTGAGTGGTCAATTAACCACTTTATATTCTGCACTCCTATGTGCACCACTTGTACAGACTATGGTTGGGTACAAAGCAGTTTTCGTTTTTTAGTCAGTGGTAGGAAAAATGCTTTTAGATACCTCTATTTCAAGACTAAAACTGTTTCTATGTAAGCGACTCAACTTAACAAACAAAAATCAAAAATGTCTTTCCAATAAAAACCTTCTATATATATATATATTCTTTTTTAAATAGTGTGCCTCTGTTGTATGGAAATAAAACAAAGCTTTCACCTCTCCTCTGTATGGGGGGGAGGAAATGGGCAGAAAGGCTAAATAATAAAATGCATTAGCAAAGTGTAGTATGAAGAACATCAAAAAAGGAGAGTGGTGACCGGGGGAGACAGAAGCAATGATGCCCAAGAAAAAGCAATTAGACCTTGAATTCTATTGCATAATACTGTTCTATATAACAAATAGTGCCACACGGGACAAATCAAACTTCCTCTATCAATCCTCTCTTCTCTGTGGGCAACTGCTTTTAGTGCATTGTGTACTTTGGTTGAGCTTCTCATCTCTTGTGGAGCCTGTCCTCTCACAGTTGCATTTAAACTGTTCCTTAGTGAACCTTAGGAGGTATTGGTTTGAAGTACTAAACTGTAGAGATATTTATCATATGCTTCATAGTTCATAGTTGTGTCTAGACTGTCACAGAACAGTTACCCACACTAATAGCTTTTGTAACCCAGTGTGTGATTAATAGTGTGCTGACACTCTAGCCGCACTAACTGAGGCAAGACAAGTGTCTGTATAAAATTATGAAGGGTATAGATAGGCCACCCTTGGACATTGGCCACCTTGGTTCATGGCATACTCAAAGATAGATGGATAAAGCTTCCACTTTTCATTAAGCAGAAATTCGATATCTGAAACCAACTAAGTGAATCAATACAACAATTCTCCATGAGCCTTTGGGGCTGCCTGGTACATAAAGGCCCAACTAGCTGCAATTCTGGGCCCAATGTTAACTGGATGCTATATAATCAGTTCATAGTGGTATTAAAGAAGTAGATCTTTGCGAGTAGTAGGTTGTTCAGGTCTCCTTCACACCTCTTATATAATGAACAGCACAATTTGCATGATTTTTTCCACTATACTTTTACTAGAAAAAAAAAATGGTACAAAGCTATTTTGGCTACAATCACAGCAGTTTATTGATAAATATAACCTATAGCACACTCATCTTCCTACAAGGGTATCCAAACATGAATCCAAACTTCATCAAAAGTCCATGTAAGTATAGAGCCGTCAGCACATCCGTGGAGGAAAATGAGCGAGCTATAAGTTACAACCTCAATTCCAAAAAAAGCTGGGACACTAAACAAATTGTGAATAAAAACTGAATGCAATGATGTGGAGGTGCCAACATCTAATATTTTATTCAGAATAGAACATAGATGACAGATCAAAAGTTTAATCTGAGTAAATGTAACATTTGAAAGGAAAAATATGTTGATTCAAAATTTCAGTGTCTACAAATGCCAAAAAAGTTGGGACAAGTAGCAATAAGTGGCTGGAAAAATGACTGAGCATATAACGAACAGCTGGAAGACCAATCAACACTAATTAGGTGAATTGACAACATGATTGGGTATAAAAATAGCTACTCAGAGTGTCAGTATCTCTCTGAAGCCAAGATGGTAAGAAGATCACCAATTCCACCATTGTTACGCAGCAAGATAGTGCAGCAATACCAGGATGGTGTTACCCAGCGTAAGATAGCAAAGACTTAAAAGTTATCATCATCAACCATACATAACATCATCCAAAGATTCAGAGAATCTGGAACATTCGCTGTGCATAAGGGTCAAGGCTGTAAAACTCTACTGGATGCTCGTGATCCCCGGACCCTTAAACATAACTGCACCTCAAACAGAAATGCCACTGTCAAGGAAATAACAGAATGGGCTCAGGAATACTTCCAGAAAGCATTGTCAGTGAACACAATCCACCAGGCTATCCGCCGTTGCCAGCTGAAACTCTACAGTGCAAAGAGGAAGCCATTTCTAAGCAAGCTTCACAAGCTCAGCCGTTTGCACTGGGCCAGGGGTCATTTAAAATTGAATGTGGCAAATGGAAAACTGTTCTGTGGTCAGATGAGTCACGATTTGAAGTTCTGCAACAGTGGGACGCCATGTCATCCGGACCAGAGAGGACAAGGACAACCCAAATTGTTATCAACGCTCCGTTCAGAACCCTGCATCACTAATGGTATGAGGTTGCATGAGTGCTTGTGGCATGGGCAGCTTGCATGTCTGGAGAGGCACCATTAATGCAGAGAGCTATGTTCAGGTTCTAGAACAACATATGCTCCCATCTAGACATCAGCTCTTTCATGGAAGACCCTGCATTTTTCAACAAGATAATGCCAGACCACATTCTGCAGCAATCACAACATCATGGCTACGTAGGAGAAGGATCCGGGTACTGAAATGGCCAGCCTGCAGTCCAGATCTTTCACCTATAGAGAACATTTGGCACATCATAAAGAGGAAGGTGCGACAAAGAAGGCCCAAGACGATTGAACAGTTAGAGGCCTGTATTAGACATGAATGGGAGAGCATTCCTATTTCTAAACTTGAGAAACTGGTCTTCTCTGTTCCCAGACGTCTGTTGACTGTTGTAAGAAGAAGGGGATGCCACACAGTGGTAAAAACAGCATGGTCCCAACTTTTTGGGGATTTGTTGACGACATGAAATTTTGGAACAACATATTTTTCACTTAAAATGATGCATTCTCTCAGTTTAAACTTTTGATCTGTGATTTGTGTTCTATTCTGAATATAATATTAGATGTTGGCACCTCCACATCATTGCATTCAGTTTTTATTCACAATTTGTTTACTGTCCCAACTTTTTGGGAATTGAGGTTGTATATTTATCACTCAATTGCTGTGGTTATAGCCAAAATGGCTTTGAACAATTTTTTAAAATTTTTCTAGTAAACGTGTAATGAAAAAAATCGCCATGCAAATCGTGTTGATCACTAACCAGTTTCATAAAATGGTACAATTGCTAAATAAACACGTCATGTGATATAATTTTTCTTGCATTAGTTTCCATTTTGATAAATCTGCCACATTATGTAGCCAAGTTTCTCCTAATTTGAAATGCCCCATGCTTCATTAATCAAGATTTTAGTGGGGGATGTAGTCAAGCCTGGACTGCCCATAGGGCAAACCGGGCATTTGCCCGGTGGGCCACAGAGGTCCGGGCCGCAGAGCCGACTCGGAGCGCCCGCCGAGGGGGGCCAGTGTTTCCCCCAGGCGGGCACCGAGTGCCGGCGCCTGGCGCATGTACAGGGGCCGCAATGGTCGCATATGCGATCAGACTCCTGGGACAGGGGGCCGACAGGCCCCCCTCGCCACATGGCTGCACGGTCACAGACCCAGCCATGCAGACATCACAGCAACCGCCTGCAACACGCGGTGCAAGCAGCGGCCGAGGCAGAACAGCCGGGATCTTCTGATCCCGGCTGTTCAGCTCCCAGGAGGCCGCACAGCAGGCGCGCGATGTGATGACGTCATCGTGCATCTGCTCCGCTACCCTGACAGCTTACATACTGGCCCTGCCTGCCTATATACTGGCCCTACCTGTCTATATACTGGCCCTGCCTGTCTATATACTGGCCCTGCCTGTCTATATGTTGGCCTTGCCTGTCTATATGTTGGCCCTACCTGTCTATATACTGGCCCTACCTGTCTATTTACTGGCCCTACCTGTCTATTTACTGGCCCTACCTGTCTGTATACTGGCCCTGCCTGGCTACATACTGGCCCTGCCTGCTAATAACAGGCCCTGTCTGGCTACTTACAGGCCCTGTCTGGCTACTTACTGGCCCTACCTGTCTGATTACTGGCCCTACCTGGCTACTTACTGGACCTGCCTGGCTACATACTGGCGCTGACAGCTAATTACTGGGGGCAGCCCTAGCTACCTGGCTAATTACTGGGGGCAGCCCTAGCTACCTGGCTAGTTACTGGGGGCAGCCCTAGCTACCTGGCTAGTTACTGGGGGCAGCCCTAGCTACCTGGCTACGGTTACTGGGGGCCGCCAGCTACCTGCTACCTGGCTAGTTACTGGGGGCCGCCCTAGCTACCTGGCTGGTTACTGGGGGCCGCACTAGCTACCTGGCTGGTTACTGGGGGCCGCCCCAGCTACCTGGCTGGTTACTGGGGGCAGCCCCAGCTACCTGGCTGGTTACTGGGGGCAGCCCCAGCTACCTGGCTGGTTACTGGGGGCAGCCCCAGCTACCTGGCTGGTTACTGGGGGCAGCCCCAGCTACCTGGCTGGTTACTGGGGGCAGCCCCAGCTACCTGGCTAGTTACTGGGGGCAGCCCCAGCTACCTGGCTAGTTACTGGGGACTATCCTATCTACCTACCAAATTAGTGGAGGAGGGCCTTGTTTACCTACTTAATGGGGGTCTACCTATTTACATGCCATTTATCTGACATTTTTTTAATTTCTAATTTTTATGGTCTAACATACGCTGTTTGGGGTACAATTACTATTTACTGTGTGGGGCACCGAAGGGGGCACAATTACTATTTGGGGCTCTATGGATAGGGAGCTTGTACAGATTTGGGAATTGATAGGAAAGTGCTGGAAAAGAGAGGAGTCTAAGATGTATTTGTGGTAAATTCTACAGGGATGAGTAGTGACCGGGAGAAGAAGACATTACATGCTGTGCTGGACAAAGAAAAAATGGAAAGGAACAACTCATCAGGAAAGACTTCATGGAGGTTTGGGCCAGATGGAGAAGAAAAGGAGAAGAGAACAACTGTGAGTCCCTGCTGTCAGGCGTCATTTTACTTCTGTGTTGAATCAGTGCTGTATTCATGTGATGGTGGCCTGACTACTGGTGATGTGATTGGTAGAGTTGTAGGTTATATTGGTGCTTGTATAGTGTCAGTGTGGACTTGTTCCTTATTGTAAAGCAAATGCACTCTGTGATGAGGGGTTTTTCTGCACCACTTTTTCTTTCTTGCTTGTGTTTAGGGGGCTCTCACATACAGCGGTTTTGGTGCATTTTTTATACTTTTTTTGTGCAGAAATGTACAGCATTAACTACTCTGCCTTTCTGCACAAAAGCACCAAAAACACAAAAACGCACCAAAACCGCTCCGTTTGAAAGCACCTTTATAGTGTAGTTTATTTTAGAAAGTGGCGATGTGCGAGAACAAGGGAAATTTTTTACGCGGATTTTGTATGTGGGCTGGTGCCAGGGCTGCTTTTTATTCCCAGTCTGGCCCTGGATATAGTAACCCACATTGAAGGCTGTGTCAGACACATACCCTGGAATTTACCATTGCTGTTAAAAATTTTGCATTAGGATATTGTACAGTCTAAATAGAGAACTTTTGTTAGCATGCTGCCACTAATAACTGGTAGGACAATATTTTGTGTCTCTCATAGATTTAAAACTCTTTTCACACTACAATAATGGCTTTCACAGAATAATTTGTATTCTGTTTTTGTTACATTTGTCTTATTATTTTCTGTATTCCCTTTCAACAACCCTGCCACTATTAATCATCTCCTACTGAATTGTTTTAATAAGTATCCTCTATTGTCTGTGCTTGTGTTATTCCCAAGGGTAACGGCATCAGAAGTGACAGCAACAGGAAATTTTTTATTTGGATTTATAAAAGATCTATTGTTTGACTAGATCAATGACAGCTATTAATTATTAACACAAGTTAAGTTGTTAGACTTGTGTTTCCATTTCTGTGGGATTTTTAGCAACATATCAAGGTAACATAAAGTGATTTTTGTTTAAAAAACAAGTATGGAAGATATAAAATACATATTAAAAGCAAAAATCTCTACAGCATTGCATTTATTGCATTAATGACCCTAAACTAATGTTGTCACTTATGTAAAAAGCTGAAATACTAAACAAATACAATGTAAAGCATTTGAGAGCTAGAAACAACATAAAGTGTTGTATGTTCATAATAGTAATGCTTTGTAATAGTAATGGTATTTGATCCTTTAACATCTAATGTGAAACAAAGCTATTAAATGCATAGGCACAGCTATAAATCTTTGAACATAAGATAACAACATAAGAAAAAAACTGTAAAAAGAAAAGTGCTAATTGTATAAATTAAGAATGCAAGGTAATGAAATACCTCCTTGTGGTGCATGGAGAGTTAGTAAGGTTGTTGGTCCTCTTGCCCAATAAGTGTAGGGAGTGACAGCAAAATCAAATTCTGTATATGGTTCCAGTCCTTTTACCACATAGAATGATTCAGTAAGTGGTTCAGGCATCAGACAGTTGTCATATATTGTTTTGAGCTTAAAAAAAATATTAAGATATTAATATTGCATGTATGCACGTATAGTGATAGATTCCACTGCCCAAAATATAGAATTCTTCAGTGAATAAAGATTTTAGGGTTACATTCTCACCTTACTTAAAGGTCAATACATTTGAGACAGATCTGCTGCAGAAATGTTGCACAGTAAAATAACCAGTAAAAATCTGAAACAGATTGTGTGGGCTGTGGAGCAGATATTACCCATTTCAAATCAATTGAGAAAAGGCCCTAGTAAATCCACAACTGAAATTGACATACTGCAAATTTAAAAATCCGCACTACTGGGTCAATTTCCTCACATACTGTAAATGTCTGCCATTTGGACATGAAAAAAAGACAACCACATAGCTGATGCTGTAGTATTTTGGATATTTTCTCTGTGCAAATCCACAAGGGAAATCTGCAACAAATTCGTCCTATATACAGTACATTCACCCTAAAAGTAATGTGGTGAAAACTACCTCAAACATACACCCAAAATCAGGAATGAAATCTGCGTGTGTTACATTGTGAAATTCATTCCTGATATTGGTGTGGATTTTCACATAAATCCAGCACATTTCTGAAAGTGACAGGGTATGCTGCCAATTTCAAAATCCATGACATGGCCCTAATCATTGGTGGATTTTTTCCCCTAAAAACTTTGTTCGTTATAACATATTGTACTTTGTTGTGGAATTTTGGTAAATCCACCTTTATACAATGTTGTTTAGTTTTATAGACAAAAATATAACTCTCAGCAATGTATAATACTTAGAGATGGGCGAATCGATTCTAACGAAGTGGAATTCGTTTAGAATTTCAGGAAAACTTCGGTTCTGAACGAAGTCGAACTTTGGGGGACTTCGGGTGAACGAAGTGTGCTTTTGATTGATAAAAATGGCTGCGAGACACATGGCGTTACATGGGGCAAAGAACTCTGGGAGGAAGAAGGGCATAGCCTGCATGACATGTGCAGAGGTGAAGCCAATCAGAGACCGGCGGGATTCTGTGACATCACCGCACTATATAAGTCCGGGTGCGACGCTGGGAGCTCACACTCCTCTCGCTGTGCTCATCAGGGAAGGTGCTGCCGCGGCTGATTGTTACTGAAGAACTGATTTTTTATAAAAGCGTTTTCTGTGGGGGTGTTCAGCTTGTCTCAGAGACTGCTTTCTTAATGTTTATTTTTCTGATTTTTTTGGTGTATTGGATTGAAGTCCAGTGCATATACATGTTAATGCTATTGCTCACAGCACATTGAATATCCAAGGGGCATCTAAGCCAGTTCCTGTTGTTTCATTTAAAAGAAACAGCGTTTTTATAATACAAATACCACTTAATTTTTGGGCCCTGCTCAATTCTTTTGGCGCCCAATTACATTAACGGGTTAATTAAAAGCGTGTGTTTGCTGATGTTGTGACTCCCAAGAAAACCGTTTTTTTTCACGCCAAAAAATACAATTTTCCTGTGCATAATAAACAAACGAAGGTTAATTACAATTTTTTCTCTTGTTGTGTTTGCGTAGAAAACACGCAATTGTAACACGCTACAAAGCTAGTAGTTTCCGGCTGCTCAATTCTTTTGCGCAATTTTACATCCCGGGGTTAATTAAGCGTTTGTTCTTCTGTTGTAATCAGTAAAGAAACTTTGTTTTTCACCGCCACAAAATAAATTCTGTTGCATTAAAATTCATATCCGAAGGTTAATTAAGCCTGTTTTGTGCTTTTATATTCAGTAAAATTACACAGAGTTTTTAAAACGGCACATACAAGTAAATTTTTCCTGCCCATTTGTGGAGCGCAATTTATATCCAAGGGTTACCCAAGCTTCTTAGGGCTTAAATTTTGGGGTCAAATACAGGGTGTGTATTTATCATATACAGATATCTTCATCAAACAGTGTCTGTACATTTTAGAAAAAACAGTATGTCAGACAGAGAGGTGGCAGGCTCTTCACCTGCGAGTGGCAGAGGCACAAAACATTCCTGTAGCAGGTCGCAGCACAGCAAGGGGAGTCGAGCAGGGGTCACTCGGTGAGGCCACAACTGCCGCTGTCATCTAGCGGGCCGGTGTACTGACTAGCAACCCAT
>JAODAL010067582.1:0-17231 GCA_025379985.1 Phyllomedusa bahiana | reverse complement strand
CTTTTCCCGGGCAGGGGTGGAAAAGGTCCGGATGCAAAGGGGAGGCTTTCCCTGGCAGAGGTGGAAAAGGCCGGATGCAAAAGGGACGGTTTTTCCCGGGCAAGGTGGAAAAGGCCCGGATGCAAAAGGGCCCGGTTTTCCCCTGGCAGGGTGGACAAGGTCCGGATGCAGAAGGGCCCGGCTTTCCCTGGCAGAGGTGGACAAGGTCCGGATGCGAAGGAACCGGCTTTCCCTGGCGAGGTGGACAAGGTCCGGAGGCGAAGGACCGGCTTTCCCTGGCAGAGGTGGACATGGTCCGGATGCAGAAGGACCGGCTTTCCCTGGCAGAAGTGGACAACGGTCCGGATGCAGAAGGACCGGCTTTCCTGGCAGAGGTGGACAAGGGTCCCGGATGCAGAAGGACCGGCTTTCCCGGCAGAGGTGGACAAGGTTCGGATGCAGAGAAGGACGGCTTTCCCAGGCAGAGGTGGACAGGTCGGATGCAGAAGGACCGGCTTTCCTGGCAGAGGTGGACACGGTCCGGATTGCAGAAGGACCGGCTTTCCCTGGCAGAGGTGGACACGGTCCGGATGCAGAAGGACCGGCTTTCCCAGGCAGAGGTGGACACGGTCCGGATGCAGAAGGACCGGCTTTCCCTGGCAGAGGTGGACAAGGTCCGGATGCAGAAGGACCGGCTTTCCCTGGCAGAGGTGGACACGGTCCGGATGCAGAAGGACCGGCTTTCCCTGGCAGAGGTGGACAAGGTCCGGATGCAGAAGGACCGGCTTTCCCAGGCAGAGGTGGACAAGGTCCGGATGCAGAAGGACCGGCTTTCCCTGGCAGAGGTGGACACGGTCCGGATGAGAAGGACCGGCTTTCCTGGCAGAGGTGGACAAGGTCCGGATGCAGAAGGACAGGCTTTCCACTGGCAGGAGGTGGACAAGGATCGGATGCAGAAGGACCGGCTTTCCCTGGCAGAGGTGGACAAGGTCCGGATGCAGAAGGACCGGCTTTCCCTGGCAGAGGTGGACACGGATCGTCCGGATGCAGAAGGATCGGGCTTTCCCGGCAGAGAGTGGACAAGGTCGGATGAAGAAGGACCGGCTTTCCCAGGCAGAGGTGGACAAAAGGTACCCCGGATGCAGAAGGACCGGCTTTCCAGGCAGAGGTGGACAGGTCCGGATGCAGAAGGAACCGGCTTTCCCTGGCAGAGAGGTGGACAAGGTCGGATGCAGAAGGACGGCTTTCCCTGGCAGAGGTGGACCAAGGTCCGGATGCAGAAGGACCTGGCTTTCCCTGGCAGAGGTGGACACGGTCCGGATGCAGAAGAATCAGGCTTTCCCTGGCAGAGGTGGACAAGTTCCGATGCAGAAGGACAGGCTTTCCACGGCAGAGGTGGACAGGTCCGGATGCAGAAGGACCGGCTTTCCCTGGCAGAGGTGGACAAGGTCCGGATGCAGAAGGACCGGCTTTCCCTGGCAGAGGTGGACACGGTCCGGATGCAGAAGGACGGCTTTCCCTGGCAGAGGTGGACACGGTCCGGATGCAGAAGGAACGGCTTTCCCTGGCAGAGGTGGACAATGACCGGAAGCAGAAGTACCAGCTTTCCCTGGCAGAGGTGGGACAAGGTCCGGAGCAGAAGGACCGGCTTTCCCTGGCAGAGGTGGACAGGTCCGGGATGCAGAAGGACCGGCTTTCCCTGGCAGAGGTGGACAAGGTTCCGGTTGCAGAAGAAAGACCGCTTTCCTGGCAGAGGTGGGACAAGGTCCGGATGCAGAAGGACCGGCTTTCCTGGCAGAGGTGGACACGGTCCGGATGCAGAAGGACCGGCTTTCACTGGCAGAGGTGACGGACACGGTCCGGATGCAGATAGGTACCGGGTTTCCTGGCAGAGGTGGACAAGATGGATGCAGAAGGACCGGCTTTCCCTGGCAGAGGTGGACACGGTCCGGATGCAGAAGGACCGGCTTTCCCTGGCAGAGGTGGACAAGGTTCGGATGCAGAAGGACCGGCTTTCCCTGGCAGAGGTGGACAAGGTCCGGATGCAGAGGACCGGCTTTCCCTGGCAGGGTGGACAAGGCCCGGATCAGAAGGGCCCGGCTTTCCCTGGCAGAGGTGGAAACAGGTCCGGATGCAGAAGGACCGGCTTTCCTGGCAGAGGGTGGACAGGTCCGGATGCAGAAGGACTGCTTTCCCTGGCAGAGGTGGACAAGGTCCGGATGCATGAGAAGGACCGGCTTTCCCTGGCAGAGGTGGACAGGTCCAGATGCAGAAGGACCGGCTTTCCTGGCAGAGGTGGACAACGTGCCGGATTGCAGTAAGGACGGCTTTCCCTGGCAGAGGTGGACACGGTCCGGATGCAGAAGGACGGCTTTCCCTGGCAGAGGTGGACAGGTCCGGATCAGAAGGACCGCTTTCCCAGGCAGAGGTGGACACGGTCCGGATGCAGAAGGACCGGCTTTCCCTAGGCAGAGTGTGGACAGGTCCGGATGCCGAAGGACCGGCTTTCCCTGGCAGAGAGTGGACAGGTCCGGATGCAGAAGGACCGGCTTTCCTGGCAGAGGTGGACAAGGTACGGATGCAGAAGGACCGGCTTTCCCTGGCAGAGGTGGACACGGTCCGGATGCAGAAGGACCGGCTTTCCCTGGCAGAGGTGGACATGGTCCGGATGCAGAAGGACCGGCTTTCCCTGGCAGAGGTGGACAAGGTCCGGATGCAGAAGGACCGGCTTTCCCAGGCAGAGGTGGACACGGTCCGGATGCAGAGGACCGGCTTTCCCTGGCAGAGGTGGACACGGTCCGGATGCGAAAGGACCGGCTTTCCCTGGCAGAGGTGGACAAGGCCGGATGCGAAGGACCAGCTTTCCCGGCAGAGGTGGACACGGTTCGGATGCGAAGGACCCGCTTTCCCTAGGCAGAGGTGGACAAGGTCCGGATGCAGAAGGACGGCTTTCCCTGGCAGAGGTGGACACAGGTCGGATGCAGAAGGACCGGCTTTCCCGGCAGAGTGGACAAGGTCCGGATGCAGAAGGATGGCTTTCCTGGCAGAGTGGACACGGTCCGGATGCAGAAGGAGTGGCTTTCCCTGGCAGAGGTGGACACGGTCCGGATGCAGAAGGACCGGCTTTCCTGGCAGAGGTGGACACGGTCGGATGCAGAAGGACCGGCTTTCCCTGGCAGGAGGTGGACACGGTCCGGATGCAGAAGGGATGGCTTTCCTGGCAGAGGTGGACAAGGTCCGGATGCAGAAGGACCGGCTTTCCCTGGCAGAGGTGGACAAGGTCCGGATGCAGAAGGACCGGCTTTCCCTGGCAGAGGTGGACAAGGTCCGGATGCAGAAGGACCGGCTTTTCCTGGCAGAGGTGGACAGGTCCGGATGCAGAGGACCGGCTTTCCCAGGCAGAGGTGGACACGGTTCGGATGAGAAGGACCGCTATTCCCTGCAGAGGTGGACAGGTCGGATGCAGAAGACGGCTTTCCCTGGCAGAGGTGGACAAGGTCCGGATGCAGAAGGACCGGCTTTCCCTGGCAGAGGTAGACACGGTCCGGATGCACAAAGACCGGCTTTCCCTGGCAGAGGTGGACACGGTCTGGATGCAGAAGGACCGGCTTTCCCTGGCAGAGGTGGAGACGGTCCGGATGCAGAAGGACCGGCTTTCCCTGGCAGAGGTGGACACGGTCCGGATGCAGAAGGACCGGCTTTCCAGGCAGAGGTGGACACGGTCCGGATGCAGAAGGACCGGCTTTCCCAGGCAGAGGTGGACAGGTCGGATGCAGAAGGACCGGCTTTCCCTGGCGAGGTGGACAAGGTCGGATGAACAAGGACCGGCATTTCCCAGGCAGAGGTGGACAGGTCGGATGCAGAAGGACCGGCTTTCCCTGTGAGAGGTGGAAAAGGTCCGGATCAGAAGGACCGGCTTTCCCTGGCAGAGGTGGAAAAGGTCCGGATGCAGAAGGCCGGCTTTCCTGGCAGAGGTGGAAGGTACGAATGCAGAAGGACCGGCTTTCCGGCAGGGGTTTGGACACGGTCCCGGATGCAGAAGGACCGGTTTCCTGGCAGAGGTGGAAAAGGGTCCGGATGCAGAAGGACCGGTTTTTCCCCTGGCAGGGTGACACGGTCCGGATGCAAAGGCAAAGGCTTTCCCTGGAGAGGTGGACACGGTCCGGATGCAGAAGGACCGGCTTTCCCTGGCAGAGGTGGAAAAGGTCGATGCAGAAGGACCCGGCTTTCCCATGGCAGAGGTGGACAAGGTCCGGATGCAGAAGGACCGGCTTTCCCAGGCAGAGGTGGACACGGTCCGGATGCAGAATAACCGGCTTTCCCAGGCAGAGGTGGACAAGGTCCGGATGCAGGAGTGGCTTTCCCTGGTAGTGCCAGTGGATGAACTGTGCGCCATCTTGGATGTGCAGCTCTGTTGGGCCCTCAACGCCGCTCTGTTTTTTAACTCACAGCCCCGGCCTCCAAGGTAGGAAGCTAAAGAGGTGGAGGAAGCGGCTATTATACAGCCGGGAAGGTCACCATGTTTACTGACCGTGCACCTCTGACAGGAGCCATAATGTGCTTGTGGCCCTGGAGTGGAATGAGTTTGATGCCGAAGATCTGATGCAAATAGACTGAAAGGTGAACGAGATCCAGGTGGACTGTAGGGATCAGTGAGCCATGTGCCGCCGGAGCCCCTGGCATCAAACAAGGCGCTGCCCAAAACTCTGGAGAGCGAAGCCCAATTCTCATCTTATTCTGCCACCGCGGCGGCTCCGAGCCTGGGACCCCGTCCTCACCGAGACGTTCCCAGCATCCGTCTGTGCCCTGAGGAGTTCGCTCGGATCCCGGCACTAGCTGGACTCAAAACACACCGACCCACACAAACCCCGGTATCCACGAACCTCATAGATCTTGCTTCTGCATCGAGGGACCTGAAGAGCGAAGGGATGGACGAGGGCAAACACTGAGGTATCGCTGGACCCCCCAACAACAACCATGCGGCCCCCACCACCGCCTGAAGTCCAGTCTGTCCGATTGACCCCGTCCCCGGGGCCCGGACTCCTCTGAAGAGTCCTGTGGTATCAAGATCCTGTGAGGTGCGGTCACTGCTCTGACCTCCGGGGCCCGGACTCCTACTGAAGAGTCCTGTACCGGTGTCAAGATCCTGGAAGTTGACTCACGGTATGCGGCCGGCCCTTCCCTCCCATGGCACTCTTGTTGTTTTTCCAGCTCATTGCACAGCAGGACGCCCTGATGGAGATTAAATGGAGACGGTTTGACAACGAAAAAAAAAGTTAAAATTGAAGTTGGGAAGTTTTAGTAAATTAAATATTCTAAACATTTTTTCACCACTTAATTTTTTTTTTAGAAATTCTGCACTACCGTGTTTGTACTTTTGTAGCCCTCCTTTACGTGAATCCAATTGTTTTACAGCTAACGTCCACCTGGGGAATACGACCATAGGGCTCTAAGAGATGCTCCTCCTGCACCTCAGGTACGCACATGATCGCAGTCTAGACTATTCTACCTCTCAGGCAGCCTATCCTACATAAAGTGTTCAAACCACAGGTGCACTGTAACTCTACTCCCGTCCCTCTGTCCCCACACCCTTAGTTATTGGTTCAAACGGTTTCGCAAATAAAGAAAAGAACCCTCCAATAGAGATAAATGTGCCATTGGTAAAGAGGAAAAAAAAAAAAAATCCAAAGTTTGAGTTCCTGCAGGGATAATGAAAACTAGAGGACCCTCCCTGTTGTTGCTGATAAAAGCAACAAATTGTTCCCTCACTGAAGCTACAATTGTAGCTACTAACAGTTCTACACATAACAGACCATTCTTTTGTAAATCAGAGAGGGAAGGCCAGAGTCGATTTCATCCTCACTGGGGTTCACATGTATATGTAATTCAAACCAATATATACACAACGCGCCCCCTTCTTGAGCACACAGTATGCGAAGCTAGCTGCAGGAGGTATGAAATGAGATTGTGGCAAAACCCCTTTAAGATTTGGAGCTGAGTTACCACCTTAATCTCTGTATTCCTCACTCCTGGGGGAAGACTCGTGGTTCCTTGTTGTTCTTGTTGTGTACATGTGGCCTCCCCCACCCTCACTCGCATCGGGGGAGGGACATCCATCATACTATGCGGGGGGGGGACCCAATTCACTTTACTCTGTCACGTCTGAACCCGCTTCTCTACAACCAAAACTAGGGACGGGAAGCCACGACCCGACAACTTTTGTCTTAGACAGCCAGGGAGAAAGAAAAGAAAGTAACAGAAAAACATGGCGCAACCCACGAGGGGTCCACGCCCCGTTCATACCAAAAGTCGCTCCTCGGTACATTGTACACAATCATCAAACAATTGTGCTATAACATTAGGCGGGTACAGTCCCATCGGCATGATAGACACGATCCTCAGCAGAAAGGCAATCAGGATATAAAGCCTCCTACAAGGATTCAGTCGGGCCCAAAATGCACCGTCCAGCCTTCTTTTTATAAGATACTGACAATCATGGATCGAGTGGTGCCCGCTTAAAAGAAAGAACACGGACCGTCCCTATGTGGGAAGTAATGGGGGATCCATCATACCAGGCTCCATTGCTCCAGTTCTGAGGATCAGTGCACCACATGTCGGCCTACGTATGGAGGACAAGACTCGCGGTAAGTTGTGAATGGGCGGGTGCCACTGAGTCTGAACGTGGGACACCCCCCATCGCACGCTGTGTTGACCCACGTGAGCCCGCTGAAAAACTGCTCTCTCATTGCAGCGGAGGGAAAGTAAAAGTTTCTCAGTCATTTGTGCCCCCGGAGCTCTTTGCGGGTTTGGCGTCGGAAAAGACATTACTACATACATCAAGGAAGCTGTGGGACACCCGGCCCCGCGGTCATGATTTTCAACCCCAATGGTGGGTGCTAAACCTATGACACGCCCAAAGCGACCACCAACCTCACCGGCGAACTGATGCCTATGCTCTTCCTGTCAACGATCCACAGTTTGGCCGCATCTCTCTCCTCTTATACCACCTCACTTGTCCAGAGCACCGCAGCTCCTTCTTCCATCACAAATGGTCCATTGAGACCGGCACGGGCGGGGCCGACTCCCCCCGCACCCACACCCAACAAAATCCAGGCGAACCCACCCACACCGCCCCACACAGTTCCGGCGGGGGAGGAACACCCCCCCCCCCCCGCCCCACACCACCACACATACGCCAGAGCGCACGTACCCCCCCCCCCGCCTCCCCGCCCCACCCCCGCCACCACACATCCCGCATGCGGGAACCCTCACGACCCAAACATCCGGCGACGAACCCTCCCCCGCCTACCAAACACACATCCGACCGCGTTTGATCCCCCCCACCCCCCGCCCCAGACTCACAGTCTGTCCCGGGCGAGGGACCACCCCCCCCCCCCCCCCCGCCCCTCACACACTTATCCGGACGACCCCCCCCCCACCCCCCCCCCCCCCCCCCCCGACCCCCCACCTGACCCAAACATCATCCAGGCAGATTACCCCCACAACCCACCGCCACAACCGAAAAATCCGGAGACTCCAACCGCCCCACACATATCCTATCCGGCAGATCAAGAACCCTACCAGACACCACCACATCCTACGCCCCAGAGACCCCCCACCAAACATCGGCGAACCCCCCCCCCACACCTCCGCACACCACCACATCCGGCGCGACCCCCATCCCCCCCCAAACACACCTCCGCCTACACACCACAACACACATCCCGGCGAACACCCCCCCACCAAAAACCACTACCGCCCCCACACATCCGGCGACCCCCCACCCAGCCCAACACTCTCACATCCGGCGACCCCACCCCCCCACCCCGGGAATTCAGGAACCCACACAATCCGGAGACCCCCCCCCGCCCCACACATCCGGCCGTCCCTCCCACGCCCATAGAACATCCGGCGACCCCCCCCCCCCGACCCACAACATCCGGCCACCCCCCCCCCATTCCCGTCCCCACACTATCCGAGCGAACACCCACATCCGAGACCCCACTCAATCCGGGAACCCCCCGCCCCACAACATCTGGCGACCCCCCCTGACCCACACATCGGCCGACCCACCCCACACAAACATCCGAGCGATCACACAAGGTCCCCAAAACATCTCGCGCAGATAACCACAGCCCCACAACATATGGCGACCCCCCGCCCCACACATCCGGCGACCCCCCCCCCGCCCCACACATCTGGCGAACCCCCGCCCCACACATCTCGAGAGAAACCCCCGCCCTCACACATCTGAAGCGACCCCCCCCCAAGCCCCGCCCCCAACATACCGAGCCGACCCACACGCCCCCAACATTCCGGCGACCCCCCCCGCCCCCAAACATCTGGCGACCCCCACCCACCGCACCCCAACATATCTGACGACCCCCCCCCGCCCCACACATCCGACGACCCCCCGCCCCACACATCCGGCGAACCCCCGCCCCAACACACTCCGGAGGGAACCCCCCTCACCGACACACACATCCGCGCGACCCCCCAACGCCCCCACATCGGCGACCCCCCGGCCCCTCACAATCCTGGCGGACCCCCACCCCCGCCACCTCTCATCATCCGGAGACCACCCGCCCACCACACATCGGAGAACCCCCTTGCCCCCACATCCGGCGAACCCCCAGCCCACACATCCGCGCGACCCCACGCTCCACACATCGGAGACCCCCCCCGCCCCACACCAATCTCGGCGACCCCCCCCCCCCCCCCCCCCGCCCCCAAACATCCCAGACGACCCCGCACCACACATACGGCGAAACCCCCGCTCCCCACACCTCCGGCGACCCCCCCCGCCCACACATCCGGCGACCACCCCGCCGCGCCCTCACATCCGGGTGAACCCAACAGCCCCACCACATCCGGCGAAACCCCCGACCCCTACATCCGCGCGACCCCCTGCCCCACAACTATCGGCGACACCCACCCAACATTCCAGGGCGACCACCTGCCCCACACATCCGGCGACCCCCACCCCACACATCCGTGCGACCCCTCTGCCCCCACTACATCGAGGGGACCCACCAGCCCCACCCATCGGCGACCCCCCGCCCCACACTTCAATGCGGCGAGGCGCCAATGCCCCACCACATCCGCGCCGCGGACCCCCCCCCCCGCCCCCACACATCGGGATCCCACCCGCCCCAATACATCGGCGACCCCCGCCCCACACATTACGGCGACCCCCAGCCCCACAAATCCGGCACGCACCCCCCCGCCCCATCAAATCCGCGACACCCCCCCCGCCCCACACATCCTGCGGGAGGCGCAACCACTGGCACCACCACACAATTCCGGCGCGAACCCCCCCGTCAACCCCTCCACAGACACATCCGGCGACCCACCGCCACTACACATCACGGCGACCCCACGCCACCACACATCCGGCGACCCCTGCCCCATCCCACATCCGGGCGACCCCCCGCCCCACATCATCCAGGCGACCCAACGCCCCAACACATATTGCCGGGAGGCGCCATGCCCACACATCACGGCGGACCCCCTGCCCCACACATCGGCGACCCCCCATACCACACACCATCTACGGGAGGCAGCCACTGCCCTCACATCCCGGTGACCCCCCGCCCCACCCATCCGGCGACCCCCCGCCCCACACATCCGGCGACCCCCTGCCCCACACATCCGGCGACCCCCCCGCCCCACACATCCGGCGACCCCCCCGCCCCACACATATGGCGACCCCCCCCGCCCCACACATCCGGCGACCCCCCGCCCCACACATCCGGCGACCCCCCGCCCCACACATCCGGCGACCCCCCCCCCCCCCCCAACAACACTCCGGCGAACCCCCCGACCTCCCAACACATCCAGGGACCCCCCGCCCCCCACACATATGGCGACCCCCTGCCCCACACCATCTGCCGACCCCCCCGCCCCACACATTCCTCGCGACCCCCCCCGCCCCACACATCCTGCGACCCCCCCGCCCCACACATCCTGCGACCCCCCGCCCCACACATCCGGCGACCCCCGCCCCACACATCCCGGCGTCCCCCCGCCCCACCACATCCGCTGGGTGGCGCACAGCCCCACACATCCGGCGACCCCCCCGCCCCACACATCCGGCGACCCCCCGCCCCACACATCCGGCAACCCCCTGCCCCACATATCCTGCGGGAGGCGCCACTGCCCCACACATCCGGCGACCCCCCCCGCCCCACACATCCGGCGACCCCCGTCCCACCATTCGGCGGACCCCCCCCGCCCCACACATCCTACGGGAGGCGCCACTGCCCCTCACATCCGGCGACCCCCCGCCCCACACATCCGGCGACCCCCACCCCACACATCCGGCGACCCCCCGCCCCACACATCCGGCGACCCCCCGCCCCACACATCCGGCGACCCCCCGCCCCACACATCCGGCGACCCCCCGCCCCACACATCCGGCGACCCCCCGCCCCACACATCCTGCGACCCCCCCGCCCCACACATATGGCGACCACCTCCCACATCTTATGGCGACACCCCGACCCTCAATATCTGCGACCTCACCGCCCACCACTCTGCGAACAACCCGACCCCCTCACGTCGGCGACCCCCCCGCCCCACACATCCTGCGACCCCCCGCCCCACACATCCTGCGACCCCCCGCCCCACACATCCGGGGACCCCCCGCCCCACACATCCTGCGACCCTCCGCCCCACACATCGGGCGGACCCCGCCCCACACATCCGGCGACCCCCCCGCCCCACACATCCGGCGACCCCCGGCCCAACACCTCCGGCGACCCCCCCGCCCTACACATCCGGCGACCACTGCCCCCACATATCCTGCGGGTGGCGCCACTCGCCTCACACACAATCCGGCGACCCCGCCCCACACATCCGCGCGGACCACCCAGCCCCTACACATCCGGCGACTACCCCCCCGACCCCCACAACAATCCGCGACCATACCACGCCCAACATCCTGCGACCCTCCGCCCCACACATCCTGCGACCCCCCCGCCAACACAATTCCTGCGACCCCACACGACCCACAATCCGCGACCCCCCCGCCACCACACATCCTGCGACCCCCCGCCCCACACATCGGCGACCCCCCCGCCCACACACATCCGGACGACCCCCGCCCTAACATCCGGCGACCTCCGCCCCACACATCCCGGCGGACCAAGCCCCAACAGCGGCGACCCCCCGCCACCACCACAATCCGGCGGTCCCCCGCCCCACAAACTCCCAGGGACCCCCCCCGCCCACACATCCTGCGACGACCTCCCCCGCCCCAAACATCCTGCGACCCCCTCGCCCCACACTCCCGGCGGAACACGCCCCTCACCCATCCGGGGACCCCCAAGCCCCACACATACAGGCGACCCCCCCGCCCATCACATCCGGCGACCAACCACGCCCACACATCCGACGACCCCGCCGACCACACAAAATCCGGCGACCCCAGCCCAAACACATCCGGCGACCCCCCGCCCCACACATCCGGCGACCCCCCGCCCCACAAATCCGGCAACCCCCTGCCCCACATATCCTGCGGGAGGCACCACTGCCACCAATCCGGCGACCCCCACGCCCCACAAATCCGGCAACCCCCCGCCCCACAAATCCGGCGACCCCCCGCCCCAGTGTGTGTGTGACCCCCCCGCCCCACCATCGGGCGACCCCGCCCCACACATCCAGGCGACCCCCGCCCACAAATCCGGCAACCCCCTGCCCCACATATCCTGCGGGAGGCACCACTGCCCCACACATCCGGCGACCCCCCGCCCCACAAATCCGGCAACCCCCCGCCCCACAAATCCGGCGACCCCCCGACCCACATATCTGGACCCCCCGCCCCACACATCCGGCGACCCCCCCGCTCCACACATCCGGCGACCCCTGCCCCACACATCGGCGACACCCTTCCCCACACTATTCCGGCGCCCCGCCCCACAATCCTGCGACCCCGCCCCTCACAGACGCGACCCCGCCCCACAATCCGGCGACCCCCCGCCCCACACATCCGGCGACCCCCCCGCCCCACACATCCGGCGACCCCCCCGCCCCACACATCCGGCGACCCCCTGCCCCACACATCCTGCGGGAGGCGCCACTGCCCCACACATCGGCGACCCCCGCCCCACACATCCGGCGACCCCCCCCCCCCACACAACCGGCGACCCCTGCCCCCACAAATCCGGCGACCCCCGCCACACATCGGCCGACCCCCCGGCCCCACCCCCCCGGCGACCCCCCCGCCCCACACATCCGGCGACCCCCCGCCCCACACATCCGGCGACCCCCCGCCCCACACATCCGGCGACCCCCCGCCCCACACATCCTGCGGGAGGCGCCACTGCCCCACACATCCGGCGACCCCCCCGCCCCACACATCCGGCGCACCCCCGCCCCCCCACATCCGGCGACCCCCCCCCCACACATACGGCGACCCCCCGCCCCCACATCCGGCGACCCCCGCCAGCACACCCCCCCTCATCGGCTGACCCCCCGCCCCACACATCCGGCGACCCCCCCGCCCCACACATCCGGCGACCCCCCGCCCCACACATCCGGCAACCCCCTGCCCCACATATCCTGCGGGAGGCGCCACTGCCCCACACATCCGGCGACCCCCCGCCCCACACATCCGGCGACCCCCCGCCCCACACATTCTGCGACCCCCCGCCCCACCCAACCGGCGAACCCCCCGACCCACACATCCGGCGATCCCCCCGCCCCACAATCCGGCGACCCGCCCAACATACGGACGAACCCCCGCCCACACATCCTGCGGGAGGCGCCACTGCCCACACATCCGGCGACCCCCGGCACACAATCCTACGGGAGGCGCACTGCCCCCACACATCCGGCGACCCCCCGCCCCACAAACGGCGACCCCCGCCCACACTCCTGCGGGAGGCGCACTGCCAAACAAGGCGGACCCCCGCCCCACACATCGGTGACCCCCGCCCCACAACATCCTGGGGAGCGTCACTGCCACACATCCGGCGACCCCCGCCCCACACATCCGGCGACCCCCTGCCCCACATATCCTGCGGGAGGCACCACTGCCCCACACATCCGGCGACCCCCCGCCCCACACATCCGGCGACCCCCCGCCCCACACATCCGGCGACCCCCCGCCCCACACATCCGGCGACCCCCCGCCCCACACATCCGGCGACCCCCTGCCCCACATATCCTGCGGGAGGCGCCACTGCCCTCGGGCATCAGGTGTCTGCACTGAAACTTTTTCTTTGGGTTGGAAAAACTGTCTGTCTGTTGCTTAAATTTTAACACTGCTAAAAAAAAAATCCCTTACGTTACTTCAGCTGTAGCCAAAAATTCCCCCCTTTCCAGAGCTGTATTTCACTGGTGCACGGTTTCAGACGGGAATTTTCCCAGCTTTCCCTTTGAGGGCAATACAAGATAATTTAGTGTCCCCTTTCCAAGTACACGGGCTTCAGAGCTGAAATCTCCCAGCATTCCGTGCATGTCTTCATACAAGTTACTCCAGAGCTGATTCACGGGAAACCACGGGCTTCAGACGGGAAATCTCCCAGAAAATCCTTTCTTTATTACACAAAAGATGCCCGCCCCGCACTCACTGGTGAAACCGGGCTTCAAGCTAAAATCCCCCAGCTTTCCCTTTCCCATTCTCCCTACACAAACCCGGGTTGTTATGCTTGCTGGGATGACCCATTTTAAACCCCCTGGGGTTGGCATTAAATTCAAAGAATGAAAAAACTAACCTTCTCCCCTTCACTTCGGGACCCAAAAGTTTTTTAACCGACTGCCCTTCCGGGTTTTGCTGTATGAGCCCCGCTCTGAAGCCCCAAATTTATTTTTTTTCCTTTTTTTTGCTGAAATCACAGCTTAAGCTTGTTTAAACAGTATTAATCAAAAATTATTTGTGCAGGGCCCATGGGAGGCGGCGCCCGGACCCAGGATTAAATAAGCACATGTTTGGGGTAACGTGGAAGCAGTCGCCCCCGGAGACCCCCGCGCTCCCCCTCTGGTGTCTGGAGGTGAGCGGGGGTTAAACAAGAAATTAAAAAAACCCCCTTTTAAATACAACCCGCCCCCATCGTTTGGCCACTCCCCCACAGACGCCTGCATTTTAATCCTAGAAACACCCTGCAGGCGTTAAACTAGTTTTTAAATAAAAAACACCAAAAGGGGACGGCGGCGCGACTGCCCCCCCGGACAATTCACCGGCGCCGCAGAGAGGGGGGCGCCGCATCAATCATTAATAATCCCCGAAAAACCGAAGCAAAACCCCAAATTTAACTAAAGTCAACAGGGGGAAACCCCCCCAACCCTTCCCCCCCCAAATTCCTGGACGCCCCCCCGGCGAATAGTAAATTTGCAGCTCTGGGTAAAATTTTACGGGATTGTAACTGGGGATCAGTACGGATAAGAAATGAAAAGTACCCGGGTGATGCACCACAGAATAGGGGAGTGCAGCTCGGGAGGAAAAATACGGGATGTAACTCAGGATCAGTACAGGGATTAAGAAAAGAATGAAACAGTGACTGCCCCAAGCAGAATATGATTTGCAGCTTTTGAGGAAAATACAGGAGGGAACCATTTCATTTTGTACAGGGGGATGCACCCAAAATAGTGGGGTGTGGTTTTGGGAGGATAATACGGATGAAACCCTCGGGATCAGAAAGGGGATAAGTAATGTATGTACAGTGACTCCCCAAACCAAATTTTTAGCCCCAAGCTCTGGGGAAAAATACGGGAATCAGTACGGGAAAGTAATTGCGTTCCCCGTAAGGGTATTAAAAAGTGATTTGAAACCAGCAGAATAGTGAGGCAGCTCGGGAGGATAATCCCGGTTTTGAAACTCAGGATTAAAGTACAGGTTTGAAGTAATGTTGTAAAAGGACTGCACCACCCGAATAGTGAGCGCAGCTCTGGGGGATAATACAGGAGTAACCAGGATCATAAAAGAAAAAGTAATGAAAGTACAGGGGACTGCACCACAAATATTGAGTGCACTTGGAGGATAAAAACAGGATGTCACCCAGGATCAGTACAGGATAATTAATGAAATGTCCCGTGACTGCACCGGGCCGAATGGGGAGCGCCCTCTGGGGGGATAAAAAGGGGATGTAACCTGGGGAATCAGAACAGGAAAAAAAAATTTGGATGAACGGACTGCACAGCAAATAGGGGGTTTTTTTTGCAGCTCGGGGAGGATATAGAGGATTAAAATAAAGGCCCCGTCGGAAATAAGAAAATGAAATTACACGGGGCCCTGCACCAGCAAAAATAGTGAGGCAGTTCTGGAGCAAATAAAAGGATGTAACTCAGGTCAGAAAACAGGATTAGAAATGTTTTGTACAGGGACTGCCCCAGGGAATAGTGAGCGCGGTTCTGGGGAAATACGGGAGGGTAACCCCCGGACCCGTACGGGAAAAAGGGGTAATGAAAATGTACATGCCTGCCCACAAATAGGGGCACCCTGGAGGAAAAATAGAGGATGAAACCCCGGTTTCAGTACAGGATAAGTAATGTTTTTAAAACACAGGGACTGCCCCCCGCAAAATGTGACCCGGCCCCAGTTGGGAGGTTTAAAAAGGATTTAAACCTGGGAATCGTAAAGGAAAAAGAAAATTGAAATGTACATTGACTGACCAGTAGAAAAGGAGGGCCGTTTTGGGAGGATAAAAAAGGGAAAGAAACTCAGGATCAGAAGGGATAAGAATGATGTACACAGTGACTGCACCGCAAAATTTAGGGGAAGTGCAGCTCTGGAGGAAAAACACGGGTTAACTCAGGATCAGAAACAGGATAATAATGTATGTACACCGTGACTGCCCAGCAAAAATAGTGGGGGCCGCTCTGGAGGATAACACGGATTTTAACCCCGGGCGATCAGACGGTAAGTAATGTATGTCCCACAGGGGAGCACCAAAGGCAGAATAGTGAGCGCATTTTCTGGAGGTTTAATAAAAGGTTGTAACTCAGGATCAACAGGAAAGTAATGAAATGTACAGTGACGGGCACCAGCAAAAAAGTAAAGGGGCCCTTTGGAGGTAATACAGGATTTTTAACTCGGATCAGTACGGATAAGTTAATGTATGTACAGTGACTGCACCAGCAAATAGCGAGGCGCTTGGGGGGAAAATTTACGGGTTTAAACTCGGGAATCATTACGGGGAAAAATAATGTATGTACATTGATTTGCACCAGAAGAATGTGAGCGCAGCTCTGGGGGAAATTAATAAAAGGATGTAACCCCAGGTTCATCAGGTAAGTAATGTATTTTACAGTGACTGCCCCAAAGGAAAAATTAGTGAGCGCAGCTTGGAGGTTTAAATCCCGGATGAAAAACTCGGGAGCGGGAAACGGGAAAACTTTAATGTATTCCATTTATTTTGAAACCAGAAAGAATGGGTGAGCCCCAGCCCCCCTGGAGGAAAATAAAAGGGTTTGTAACTCAATCATACAGGAAAAGTAATGTAGGGAAACCGTGACTCCCAACCAGCAAATAGTGACGCAGCTCTGGGGATAATCCGGATGTAACCCGGATCAGTACAGGATAAGTAATTTTAAGTTAAAAAGTGACGCCCCCAGCAGAATATGGCGCAGTCTGGAGGATAAACCAGGAAAAAAACTCGGGGACCCAGAAAAAGGGGGGAATAAAAAAATGTAAGAAACATGACGCCCCAGGGGTTGATCTGGTAAAATAAGAGGTCTTTTAATGGGGGTGGACTGCCCCAGTATTTGAGAGTATTTTTGGGGTGCGATCCACCATCGCCGCCTAGTATCGGGTTTTCCCCGGGGGAACAGGGCGCGTAAACCGAGATTTATACTTTAATAAAACAAATTGCGTTTTTGGGTGGAACATTTTTCCTTTCACGGTAATGAAAAAGCTTTCAGAGAACATTGCTTAGAAAGATGGGAATATTCTCATTTTCCTGGAGGGCCCGGCGCAGGGGCCCCGCCGGGGGGTTCCAGGCAAGGTCACAGGAAACAAGACCCAAGGGGAAAAAGGGGCCCGGGAAAGCCCCAAATAAACCAACAGAAAGGCCCAATAAACCCGATGGGGGCAAAAAAAGACCATGAAGGGCGGGACATAGGCCCCCGGGCCTCAGCAGGTAATGGGGAAACCCCGGGGGCCCCATTGGCATTTAAAGGGTTGATTGGTTGTTGGGGACCTCCAAAAGGGTCCCAAAACACTACTCTGCCCCTCCAGAATCCTCCCGGGAAGGTCCACGGTAAATAAAATTTTAATTTTTAACCCCAAAAAATGATAAATAACTCCCACTCTG
>JAODAL010067581.1:0-17231 GCA_025379985.1 Phyllomedusa bahiana | reverse complement strand
TTTTTAAGGACCGAGAAGGAAAATACTGAGTGTGTAAAACTCCCCCTTGGAAATGGACTGGGACTTTATGGCACCTGAATTGACCCTTTGGAATGGAGATCTATTGATGATGGTAGGATGTTGAGTTTCTTGAATTGGCAGTAAAAGTATTTGTAACTTGATGCCAATTGAGTATGTGATGACATTTCCTGTAGCTCCTTAGTCTACAAAAGCAAATAAAAATGTAGTGATTTATTTCAAACTCATAGTGAAAGGAATAAGCAACTTGGAATTGGAAAAAGAAGCAGTCAAAGGTAAGCCCATTCTCCCTAGTTGCAGGATTTCCCTTATCCTGGTTTTTCATGTTTGGGGGGGCAGTAACATTGTGAGTCATGGCATGATATTAACCAGCAGGCTGGAGAAATTTTTGGGGGGGGTCCAGTTCTTTAGAAAACCCAACTCTGTCAAGCAGCCAAAGCATGAGAACAATGGCCCCATCCAGCATGGCCACAGAAGAAGACAACTTTTAAGTTGGGATAAGGTTTTGGTGCTGGTTCTCTTTTTCCGATAATCATAGCATTGAGTATTTACATGAAAAAGTTCCATATTGTCTGATCTGTCAAAGTCAAAATAATTAGGAGCAATTATTATAATTCATATTCATTTATTGTATGAATGGACCCTGTATATCATTGACAGGTGCATTGAGTGACTTATTCTAAAAACTACCTGTATTCTTCCATTCATTTTTAAACATTCAAAGTAAACTCAGTTTCCAGCTCCATTTTCATAGTTAATAAAGCACAACAAGCAAAACTCTTTTATCGCATTAGCAAATTAATATGATATTATTTATTCATGGATTTATGTAGTCCAATCTTGTATTCACTTTGAAAATTGTTCAAAGTCCTGCAAAATATGATTAGTGTAAAAGAACATATATTTTTAAATGAGGTAAACTGATGATCAGCAATATACTAAACTTTAGATGCTACAGCAATTAAATTTGTGTCGTGCTGATTCCTTGTTCATTCTGCATAAAGACATTATGACTCGTTCATAAATAATCCCATTCTAACGCCCCGTATTCTAAAGCATCACTATGTTTAGTCACCCACATGAGTTATTCAGCAGGAAATGTGACCATAGCTTGAACTATAGAAAGTATAAAGGGTACTTCTTAGACATAGAGAAAGAAAGAAAAAGGCAAATGAGCTTTACAGTCTGAGTAAGTCAAATGGTAGTGGATGAAAAGATACAGTTACAGCGAGTAAATTTAGAAACTTTTTTCTTTTTTCTTTCCAGTATGAAAATTTTTTAATGAATTTTAAGATTCATTGTTTAACCCTAATAATTGTAAGTGGCTTAAAACTAAAAGGGCAGCTGAGACGCTAAGGGTCTCATGTATGAAAACTGTCTAGCTCAAAGACTTTGTTCCTCCTAGTAACTTTTTGTTCACCCTAGTAACCAATCAGAGCTTCTTCTTTCATTGCTCTGAAAAAATTAAAGGGGAGATCTGATTGGTTGCTATGGGCCTCATAGAAAGTCTTAGATCTAGACAGTTTTCATACATGTCCCCTGAAATGTCTACTCTGTATGTATATTCTTATGCATAGGATGCCGTTCCGTGTGCTAGTAGAATTGAAGGTAGTAAATCATCCCACCGGGCTTGAAAATTACACACTCTTACGAAAAGAAAAAAAAAACATTGAAGATTGAGTAAAGAAAAAGGCCACATGGTCTGTCAATTCCGCCTTCATATTATTTCCTTTTACATTTTATCTTAGGATGGATACATGTCTGTCCCAAACTGGTTTACAGTCACTTACCATTGATTTTTCAACCACATCTGCTGCAGGTTTGTCCCAAGCATCTACTACTCTTTTTGTAATAAAATATTCTCTAACATTGCTACTGATCTTACGCCCAACTAAAGAAAAACAGTTTCACAGATGTTCATACTGTCTCCACGCAGGGGTAATGCTAATCTTACCAGTATCGTCTAATTTTAGTATATCTGCTGCTGATGTTAATGCAAAGTCGCCCATGTGACGCAGAAGACAATGGGCATTGTTTATCAAAACTGTCTAACAATAAGACTGTCCTTGTTGCTTAAAGCAACCAATTAGAGCTCAGCTTTCATGAAAGCTGAGCTCTGATTGGCTACTATTGGAAGCAAGGACAGCCTAACTGTAAGACAATTTTGATAAATGAGACTCAGTTTTCCTATTCTTGGGAGTTAAAAAATTTCTCCTCGACTCCAAAAAAGATGATCAAAATAAAACCTGGGCTTAACTATCCATTTCATTGGACTTAAAAACTGGACTTAAAAATAGAAAAAGGGTTGCTGCTTTTTGGGTTGTTTTTTTTTGTTTTGTTTCTTTTAACCTAAAACACTGCCATAATTGTCTTTCAGTTGTGTCTAGCATTGCAGCTCAGCTCCACTTATTTCCACTTAATTGAACTAATAGGTGTTCTGTTTTAACATTATTGACCGTATTATGTTTTTGTCTATTGGGATGGTTCCATTGTACTACTCCCTGCACTATAAAAGGTCTCCTGACTAAAAGATTATTTTTTGTAGGCATATATGCTAGTCAAGTGGCCATTACTTCTATGGTGTAGACGGCCACCATCCTCCACAAATACTGTGCCACACTACTTCGTATAGTGTAATGCTTTGCTCTTGGAGAGTGGTGAGTAGCTACAGTATAAAAGCATCGGTCAGCCTGCTGACTAGTGCATGTCCAGCAGATATTTAACTTCTTGGCATGTGCTTCTGTAGTGTTGCTGCCCTCTGACCTTCCTGAACTATACAAAGTAGTGTGACAAAGCATTTGGGGAGGGTGGTGATAACCTCCTGACTAGTGCACATGTCCCTTAGATAATTATCTATGGGGCATGTATGCTAGTCAAGAGGCTGGTGTTTCAATAGTGTATGTGGTAGTAAGGATGACATTCTGAACAGAACAACATCACTTAAAGACATTAACATAATATGATTAGAGATGGGCGAATTTCTCAAAAATTAGATTCGGTCACTTCGACGAATTTTCCGACAAAATTCGTTTCGTTCCAAATTACTTCGGCACGAATCTCGTTAAAAAGCAGCTATTTCCCGGCTGCACCGCGCCTGCAGGGTGCGGGAGTATGTTGTGCCATGCTTCACTATGCAGAGGGAGCTTGGTTTGGTCTTCATACAATGTTGTGTTTTAGTATGACACGCAGATGACTGCCCCCGGGTTTTAGAATCGCTTCACTATAAAAAATTTCCCCGGGCACTTAAGAGGGCAAAAACTGACCAAAAAAACTCAAGCGGGAATGTAGCCTGATAAAGTCATGCCGCGAAAGCTGGAAAAAAGCAACTGAGAGCCTCAGGTGGCAACATTCGTGACAGATTGTGGAGGTGACGGCGGCAGCCACAGCAGCATGAGGTCAGGCAGTGGCACAATTTACATTCTGGAGGGGGCAAACAGGAGGAAGCCACAAAAATGGCACAATGTCTGAGAGCGGAGGTCACGGCGGGAGCAGCATGAGGTCAGGCAGTGGCACAATGACATTCTAGAGGTGGCAAAACAGTATTAGGCCACAAAGTGGCACAATCACACAGTGTGGAGGTCACAACAGCAGCAGCATGGGCAGCAGCATGAGGTCCGGCAGTGGCACAATGACATTCTGGAGGTGGCAAAACAGTATTAGGCCACAGAGTGGCACAATCACACAGTGTGGAGGTCCACGGCGGAGAGCAGCATGAGGTCAGGCAGTGGCACAATGGACAAGTGTGGAGGACATTGGCAGCAGCACAGCAGCAGCCCTGGGGGTCAGGAACAGTGGCACAATGACACAGTGTGGATGTCACGGCAACAGCAACAGTAGCAGCAGCATGAGGTCATAGAGTGGGCACAAATGACAGAGTGTTGAGGTGGGTGGCAATAAACCCGTCCCCGGTAAAGATGGTGGTAGGCAGATGGAGAAAATGGCAGCAGTGTGTGTCATCAGGTGGGTGGCGGCATCAGAATAGTGGCTGTGGGAGGTAGTTTGAACCCAGACGGACGCCTAAGGCATTGGTGTGTGGAAATCCTGGCCGATTTCCACACCTGATTCATCTTGACAAAGGTCCCGTCGTTCCACATTTCCCCTGGACAAGCGGGTTCTCCTTGGGGTAACGATGGCCCCCGCCGCATGAACACCCGCTCTGATTTCCACACTACTGGCCGGGCAGGACAGCTTCTCCACTGCAAACTCGGCAAGTTGCGGCACACATCCAGTTTGGCTGCCCAGTAGTCCCCGCGGATTTCTAACTGAGGTGGCAGGAGTGCTGTCCAAGTAGGCCACAAAACCCGTTGGTTCAGGGACTGCTCCAGGTCCTGCTGCTGCTGCTGCTGGCGACTGCCCTCCTCACTAGGCGGGTGAAGGAAGCTGCTATCCAGTGACTCCAGACTTAGGTTACTACTGATGGAGTGGTACTGCTCCTACCCCCCCACCTTCCCCCCGCAGCCGCGGCAGGAGTACGTGAGCGGAGGAACCCCCGGTCAGACCGGGCAGAGGAGGGACGATGCCGCACATAGGCAGCGGCCAACTGATTACGGAGGATTTCCCTATATTATTTGAGTTTGTCTTTCCTCTCAATAGCTGGGAAAAAGGCTCCCATTTTGGACCCGGGAGCGAGGGTCCAATAGGGTGGAGAGCCAGAAGTCATCCCTCTTTCCGGATGCTGACTTTTTCGGGTGTCACTAGCCAGGCAAATAAGCAGCTGCGGGCCATCTGCCCAAGTGACTCCGAGGGGCTCCCTGCCTCCATTTACTGTATACTGCCACGGTGCTTGGGGGGTAATCTGCTCTCATCTTCCTCATCTCCATCCACCTCCTCCAGCTGCTCTCCTGCTCCTCCTCTCTTGTCACCTGGTTAGAATATCACTCATTTCACCCTACAATGCTTTCTGCTCCCAATGTCCTCCTCCTCCATTTCAGTCCCCCCGGACTCATTGTGGCCTCGAGATGTAGTCGCCCGCGTCTCTGTCCCCTGCCCAGACAGATAGATTTTTCCGCATCTGTTCCAGGACTGAAGCGTGTGGAATGACGTTTTTCTTCCCGTAGTCATGGCGTCTGACAATTAACGTCGCCTCCTCGAATGGCATCAAACAAAAGGCAGGTGGTCAGCAATGAGATTGCCACTGGCTGACATTCAAGTTACACAGGGGAGTACTTTGTCTGCCTGGATCATCAAAAAACGTTAATGGCCATTTCTCTGTTCATACGAGGTCGGTACCATACATGTGCAGGCTGGAATTCCTGCGGGTGGAAACATTTGCATATACAGAGTGTGTTGGGGAGGCCGTTCCGCAGCGCTGGCTCAACTTTCGAGTGAGGGTGTTCTAGGCTTTTGTACTCGGAATTGGATAATGTGTTTGCACAGTTTAATGGCCAGATTTTTGTCAGAATTGTGTCTGAAGATCGGTCGAGGTGGATGAGGACTTCAAGGAACCTGTTCCACAACCATATTGAACACATGCGCCATGCAGGGGCATGGACCATCCCTCTCGGTGCAGCGCGGACACCATGTTCCTCCCATTTTCCTTTCACCATGGTTCCGATTTCAGTTGGCGGGAGAAAGCCACCACACATCGATTTCTTGCTGCATGACGCGGAGCAGGTTCCTCACCTGTGTGTCTTCGTTCGCCGAGGAAAGCCAGGTGTAGATACTGCGTGGGACACCGCTGTGGCCTACAAATGGTGGTATGATTGAGCAGTACTTTGTGGAGGCTGAGGATGGTTGGTGGTGGTGGAGGAGGGAGGAGGCGGGGACATTGGGCGCACCAGGGCAGCAGTTTGATCAACGTGGAGGAGTAAGCTGGTAGTTCCTGTCCAAGTTGTTGGGTGTGCCGGGGCTGGAAAGCCATTCACACAAAGTGGGCCGTAAAGGACATTGTACTGGACCTGACACCGTAGTTTACAGCTCAGACGGCGGGAGTACCGACGCTGCCTGAGCACTTGGAAAAAACCGTGATAAGCTCAAGGACTGTACACCACATTCGGTTCTACATATTTATGAAGTGCTGGTACTGCCTTTTTGTGAATAAGAGAAATTACGGCTTGGGAACTCTCCATCTCGGTCTGGCACAAGCCTCTTAGTTCTTCTGAACAGTGCAAGTACACCATTTGGAAATGGGGGGACTGCATTAGTTACAACAACTTAGGACAGGAGCGACGGTCAGCTGCTGCAATTAGGATGGTTGGACGAATTACTGTTGTCTCTTGCATCGCCTCGCTGGAACGGACAACTGCTGGCGACATGGTAGCGAGGGGCAGGAGCATATGGACCGGGAGCCCACCCCCCCCCACTCCGCATCCCCGGGGGAGTATGTATCAAAGAGAAACAGCTCCCTTCCTGCAGAGGTGGTGGAGCCTTGACTGGCGTGCAATGGCATGAGTGCACTGGGCACTGCAGCTGCCTGCTGTTGCATGCGGCGCAGGATGGACACCATCTGGGCCCGTTTTCTCCCAGGCCACGGATAGTGAGCTGCATGTGTTGACGCAGGGCCGTGGTTGCCAACGTTAGCTCCCTTGCACGCTTCACTTTCTGCCCACAGATTCTACAATATACCATATTGGCTCCTCGGTGTCTTGCAAAGAACTGCCCTCGTGGTGGTATTGGATTTTTTCGCCAACTGCTCCGCAGATGAGTGACTACTGCCGCCGCTGCTCGCTGAAGCCCCTTGTGACTGCTTTAATTTAGTTCGGAGACCTGCGAAGCGGGTTTTTTAACCCTGTGGCCGCTTGGCTCGCGACCTCACTCTGCTGCTATTCCATGTAGCTGACTCATGGCCACATGACAATTGCTGGCTGCGCTGCGGCACTTGACGCGCAAGCTGACGCTCTTTTCTACTGACGATGTGAAGCCCCTTGCCTCATCCACGGCTCGCCCAAGTGTAGGCAGGTCTCGTGCTAAAGCTTCTCATTATTTTGTGGTGTTGCATCGTCATTGCTGTACCACTTCTTCGCCGGTCTGGGTATTGCGAGTGACCTTCACAACATTTTGACTTCCCAATGGTCACTGCATACACGATACTTATGACCTTTGCGACCTACTGCAAGACGCTGCGATATTTTGCAGCCCATTTTCTTCTCGCTTGGCCAAAGTAGTCGCTAGATGCCTCCTAGCTCAAATTGTTTACGATCCGATACTCGCTGATTTTGTTAAAGGGACGACTGAGCTTCAGACACATAGTAGATCTTGGTTGAGGGATATCCGGATGGGACAGCGTCTACGGGCTGTTGGTACCAGGTGTAGGGCCGCTGAGCGCTCTTCCGGCACCATGGACCAAATACATGAGTTTGTGTTTGACTAAAGGTTGCCATCCTCTTTAATCTTGGCTGGGGTTGTTCTGATGGAAATTCTTTCGATGAGGAAGAAGATGACCTAATTGCAAGCCAATCAAAGACACCCTTTGTGGGTTGCTCACTAGTAAACAAAAACTATCGGTACCGTAGATGGACAGGGCTCAGTAGGGGGCCTTCACACGTGGACCCATGCTGCGTAAGTCCCTTGCTGTGCTGCGCGAGACTTTGGGGCCTTGTTTCAGGAATGTTATTTGCCACTGCCCTCGAGGTGCGAGACTGAAGCACCTCTCTGTCTGACATATGTTTGGTTCATAAAATGTACATGACATCTGTTTGATGATGATATACTGTATATGATAAACTATAACTCCACTGTTTTGACTACCAAATGAACACATGTAACAAAGCTTGGTTTAACACCTTGGGATATAAAACTTGCGCTCACAAGAATTGGCAAGAAAAAATTTTCTTGTATTGTGTCGATTTTAAACACACATGTGTGTTTTTTACCTAATGTAAAATGTACAAAACAGGCTTAGGATTTAATTCGGACATGAATTAGGCTAAGGAAAGAATGTTATATATTTTGGCGTTGTGAAATATAAAGGATGGTGTGCTTGGTGGTCAAGCACTCCCGCAAATACATAACGCTTAATTAACCCCTGGATGTAAATTGCGCCAAAGAATTGAGCGCACAGCATTTAGTAGCTTTATGTATGCGTGTTACAAGATTGGTGTTTTCTAGCCAACAAACAAGAGATACAGATTGTAATTAAACCTTTCTTGGGAATTAGGGACTACAGGAAAACATATTTATATGTATTTTGGGTTTGAAAAGACGGTATTATTTTTGTCAAGCACAACCTAGCAAAACAAACGCTTTAATTAAACCTGGATGTAAAATTGCGCCAAAGTATTGAGCCCACACAAACTAGTAAGCTTTTGTTAGCGTTGTTACAATTGCGTGTTTTTCTACGGCACACAACAGAGAGATACAGTTGTCAATTAACTCCTTGTGTTGTGAATTAGGCTACAGGAGACAAAATTTAATATATGTTTGGCGTGAAAAAAAGAGGTTTATTTTGCCAGCACACCGCAAGAAACAAAGCTTATTAACCCGGGATGTACAATTGCGCCAACGAATTGTAGCCGCACAAACTAGTAGCTTGGTTGCGTGTTTCAATTAGTGTGGTTTTCTGACGCACAACCACAAGAGATACTAGCTTTGTAATTAACTTAGCTTGTGAATTAGGTAAGGAAAAAGTTTTATATATATATTTGGCGGTTGATAAAGAACGGTTGTTTTCACTTGGGTCAGCACACAGCAAAATCAACGGCTTAATTAAAACGTGCCGGATTGTAAATTAGCACTTAGAGAGATTGAGCGCACGCAACATCAAGTAGCTTCTTTGCTAGCGTTTTGTTTACGCCAATTGAGCGTGTTTTCTATCGCTCACCAAGACACACAACATGACAGGATACATGTTGTAAATTAACCGTATTACTTGGTGAAGTTAGGCTACATGGAAAAAGAATTGATATAGAGTTTTGCGGCAGTTGTAGATATAAGTAGCTCGGTTTCTTGGGGTCTCTGCACTCGCAGAGCGCAAATACAAACGGGTCTTTAATTAACCTCCTGGATGTATAATTTGACGCTCTCCGACAAAGATTCGAGCTTCGCTCACATAAACTTCGTCGGAGCTTTTCTCGTTCGGGAGGCGTCGTGTTAACTAATTGAGTGTTTGTCTACGCGCACACACAAGAGATAGAGACGCAGTTGTTTGTAGGAGTTAAATCTCCTTGTGCTTGGTGAAATATTAGGCATAGCAGAACATTTATGTACTATATAATTGGCGTACTCTTGGACGATAGACCGGTTTTCTTGGTGGTCTAGCTAGACACGCGTCAACAAGAAGACAACGTTTCTAGTGATAGACCCTCAATGGATTGTAGAGATTGCGCATATGATATTGAGCTCGCTCAAAGAACTGAGATGTAGCTTTTCATTGTTAGCGTGTGTTGTATGCTCAATTGCGTGTTTACTGTACGCGCCAAAAAACATAAGAGATTGCAGTTGTAATAAACTTTTGCTTGTGGATTTGAGGGCTCTACAGGAAATCTTTTTATTATTGTGCAGTTGAAAAAGACGGGTTTTTTTGGTTGTCAGCATCTCACGCACGCAAAACTCAGACGATCTTCTCTTAATTAACACTTTTCTGGTTTGTAAACTTGCGCCAAGAAATGAGAATTAATCCCCGCTACAATAACTAGTTGCTGTACTTGAATTAGCTAGGTGTTACACTTAGCAGTGTTTCATCTGACGGCGACAAGAAGACAACTAAAAGACGCGAAGCAGAGAAATACAGTTGTAATTAGCTTTGATGGTGAACTTAGGCTACAGGAAAAAATTTTTATAGTATTTTTCGGCTGTTGAAAAGACGGTTTTTTTTGGCGGTCACGGCACACCAGCACGCGCATTAAACACACCGTCTTAAATAAACACCCTTAGATGTAAATATGTGCGGCTCAAGAATTGAGACCTCGCACTAAAACATAGTAGATCTGTTTTGTAGCGGTCTGTTACAAGTGTGCGTGATTTCTACGCCACTCAACACAACAAGAGTTATCTCAGAGTTGTAGACATATTTGCCATGTGACTGTGTGATTAGGCTACAGAGAAGAATTTGGATGCACAATTTTTGGACGCGCGAAAGTTTGTAAAAAAATAGAGATCTGGTGCTCTTTGGTGGTCATAGCCAGCAAAAGCAGTCAGACAACGTACTTAATTCCTATCTACTCGTGGAGTGTATAAATTGCTAAGGCGTCAATAGAGATTGAGCGCGCATACAAACATTAGGTTACGACGCGTGGACGTAGCGTGTTGATAGCCTTTATTGGTGTTCGTCGCTACGCCCGACATTTCGCAAACAGAGAGATACAGTTGTAATTATTTTTGCTTGTGAAATTAGGTACGCGAAAAATTTATATATTTTGGCGTTGAAAAGTACGGTTTCTTGGGTCAGCAACACCAGCCAAAAACACACGCTTAAATTAACCCCTGGATGCTTAAATTGGCATAGAATTGAGCAGCCAAAATTAGTGGGTATTTGTTTTGTAAAAAAACGTTTGTTTCTTTAAATGGAATACAACAGGAAAAACTGGCTTAGATCCCACTTGGATATTGAATGTATATGCAAAGCTGCAGTGGTCGCACACTGGATTTTCAGATCCAATAACAAAAATTTAGAAATAGAACATAACCGAGTAAGAATCGTTGAGACCATGTGAGACTACCTCCACAGGAAATCGCTATATAAAAATCAAAATTTTCGTAAGAGCTATCAGGCGGACTAGCACCTTCCTGATGAGACTCAGTGGAGGTAGTGTGAGCTCCCGGGCGTCGCGCCCGACTTATATAGTGCGATGACGTCACAGATCCCGCCGGTCTTGATTTGCGGCACCTCTGCACAGGTCATGAGGCTATGCCCCTTCTTCCTCCCAGGTTGCTTGGCCCATGTAGCGCCATGTGCTCTCAGCCATTTTATTCAATCAAAAGCACTCACTTCGTTCACCGAAGTACCAAAAGTTCTGAATTCGTTTGCCAGGAACACCGAAGTTTTCCTGAATTCTAAACGAATTCCACTTCGGTAGATCCATTCACCATCTCTAAATATGATCATAAGGAACTTACTCACCATGATCATCTGGTCTGTTCTTTGTTGTTACTACCATAGAGCCTTGAATCTATGGCTGCTGTTTCCGCATGCTGTTTTACCTGTGATTCTCAGTAATTAACTGTACGATTACATGCACACCGTTTGTGCATGACCAGGATCATTATTATCCCTGCTGTATACCTGTCCTGTGCAAGCACGTTAATCTCCTCGTTACTGTAGTCTGGTTACTATCCATTTACAGCTACAGTACACCTGCAGTGTCCTGTTGTCTGTGCCAGCACCGGCTATCCTCTCCTGCACTTTGGCTAGCTGTGCGAGTTACACCATCCACTTTTGCAGGGGCCCAGAGAATCTGCCATATACTAACGATCGTTGGGTCAGTGCCCTCTGACACAGTCGGATCGTAACACATGCCTCCCAAACTATGGAGTAAAAGATGATCAAGAATTACTCCAAAATAGTCCCAACAAAAACAACTGGTCTTTCAATAAAAAATAAGCCCTAAGATTACACTATTGATGTAAAAATTGGAAACATTATGGCTCTCAGGACATGACAACAAAACAAACACATTTTTAAATCTGATTTTACTGTGCTCAAATAGGTAAAAACATAAAAAATAGTATATTAATTTCGGTAACTATACCTTTGATTTTTGAGCCATCAGAGTTAACATAGATTTGGCCACAAAATGGCAGCTATTACAAAGTAAAAAAAAAGTATAAACAATTGTAGAATTGCTGTTTTGTTCTTCTTGTCTTGCAAAAGCCAAAAAAATAATATATCATTAAGTTCTATGTACCTATAAAAACTGCAGCACACAGGTCTGTCAATGGAAATGCAGTAACACAAAAATATCTATTTTTTTCCTTTTTACTAGTTCCCATCTGCCCGCTTAGGTCGACATGTATGAAAGGCTTTTTCGCCCATTTCTGGCTAAAAATGTGCCAAAGGTTTGCCTAAATTGCTGATGTATGACACGTCGAACAAATATGGTTCGCACATTATGTACCAGACTAGACACTTGTAATTGCAACAAACCGGTTGGGCGTTCTGGGGAGGCGTTTATCGCACCATACTCGTAATATTAGACACATATATAAATATGGCTTGGCAAAACTAGGCGGACATAAGTAATTTTAGTAGTATAAACTTTTACTTCATATTCCACATAAATATAGACCAGTGAAAAAAATACAGCAATGTGAAATAAAGTCTTGAAAAACCTTGTGGTGCGTTTGTTGGTTGCACCAGAGGCATACTTCCATTTTTCATTTGGAGTCCTCTATTTTCTGTGTGGATCCTAACAGAGAGGGATAGTCGCGCTGCAGTATGTGATGCTCCACCCACAAATTAAAAGTGCCAGAAGGCAGTATGATTTGTGAAACCATCATTTTACTTGAACTGGAATTGAATATCCCTGTCCTGGAACTGCAGCATGATCCCCAAACCTGCATTGACCCCAGATTAAAAAGTGCCGGAAAAAAAAAGGTGTCTTTCAAAACCCACCATTTAGTTGAAATGGACATTAATTGTATATCTGTCCCGTGTACCACAGTAAGACCATAAAACTGTTATGACCGTCACAGATTAAAAAGTTGTTGGGAAAAGGAGTCTTTTCAACAACCATTTTAGTTGAATGGAAATTGACTATATCTGTTCTGTACCACAGTGTATGACCATTAAAACCTGTCTGACCCTTAGAAAAAAAAGTGCTGGAAAGGGGTTTTGAACCACCATTTTTTTGAACTGGACTTGACTAACCTACCCCTGAATCCCCCATTTTATGACCTTTAAAAAACCTGTCTGACCCCAAAAATTAAAAAAAGTCCCCGGGAAAAGGAGTCTTTGAACCCCCCATTTTTTTGAACGGGGACATTAAACTTTATCTGTCCTGTCCCGCAAATGCCCATTAAACCTGTTGACCCCACGTTTAAAAAAAGTGCCTGAAATGGAGTCTTTAAAAACCCCCTTTTTGTTGAACCGGAATTTTGAATATATTGTCCTTACGCGTTTGACCTTTTAAAAGTCTGACCCCCAGATTAAAAAAGTGTGGGAAATGGAGTTTTTGCAACCACCTTTTAGTTGAATGGACTTTGGGATTTTTATCTGTCTGTCCCGCAGAGGCCCTTTAAAAAACCTGTCTGCCCCAAGTTTAAAAAAAGTGCCAAAAAATAGGAGTTTTTCAACCCCCATTTTAGTTTCCTGGACATTGACTATCCCTTTTCCCTGGGCCCCGGCATGACCCCCCAAAACCTGCAGGGGCCCCCCAATTTAAAAAAAGTGCCGGAAAAGGGAGTTTTTCAACCCACCTTTTGTTTCATGGCAAGGACTATACCTGTCCTGGGACCGCAGACCAAAAAAACCCTTTTTTGCCCCACAGATCACAAAAGTGGCACTATGCTATTTTGTAAGTGCGGTATTAGTATATTTTTTGGAACTGACTTTTGGGTTTAAAATTTTTTGGAAAGTTTTATTTATTGTTTTACATTATTATCATTTTGCTTTTTTTTCAAGTGTGATAACATACAACATACACCCCTCTCTGCAGTTTTTAAAGGTATTTTTTACACGTGTAGATGTGTTAATTCGTCCACACACCCCATAAGTAATAAAAATGTCTAATCATCCCCAAAACACTTCTTAGTTGAGAAGACATTTGCCATCCTGGCTTCTGAGAGTGATTCAGCCAATCAATTCAATGGTTTCATTTTTCCTCCAAATCCTTCTTCAGTGATTAGGGACAGACTCCCCTGGAGTCAAATGATGCGACCCCATAGTGACTCCAGCCCAGAAAATTTTTAAGCCTCAAATTGTGCAATTTGTGTCCAGCCCTGGGGCCCGTTTTGACACTACTTAAAGGGGTTGTCTCGCTACAATGCATTGGGTTTTAATTTAAAGATCTTTAAAAAACAAGCAGCTTTGCAATATATGTTCATTACAAATGTCCTACTGATTTGAGCTAGCCCTGTTAGTATTACTACATCAGCTTCTCAGATCTCTATAGTAGCTGACCTGTTGATCCTTATCTTACTGGCTGTCAGGTCTGAATGACTCATCACCTTTGAAGACAGGTTGGAGCAGAGAGCCCCTCCTGCACAGAATGCTTCTGTAGTGGAAGGGGGAGGGGGAGGAGGACTCTGGCGTCTGTGTCCATGCTGCTTGGATTAACCCTGTGTGTGCTGCTTCCTCCTGCTCTCTACACAGATAGATGTGACAGCAGTGACCCTGTCTGTTACTATAATCATGATATTGTCTTTGGAACTGTGGACTATACTAATTATTATACAGATCAGGGGGCATGTGAATACTTTATGTTCTCCTGTATTAGTGACACATCCTGGATTTGTAACACTGCCCTTGTTGTTGCTGGAGATGTGGAGACTTGTAAGTAAGCAGGGGATATAGGAAACACATGCATCCCCTCTGCTCTATTAGCACACAGCTTCATATTCCTCTCTACACTCCTAGATCAGCCCTCTCCTGTAACAGACCTAGGCAGGCACACACAGGGTGAACAAACCCCCTCCCCCCCTGTATAGAAGTTACGTAGCTGCCTGTGTGCTGATGGGAGGGGGGAGAGGGAGCAGAACAGACAGACCAAGAAACACGCCCCTCAGTTCAACTTACAGGGACACTGACAGGCTGAAAGCTCGTAATGAGACAACTCCTTTAACCTCACAGAAATCACCTTTTTCAAAATCTGATTTTTTTAGAGAAATTTGAAGCTCTCCTGATTGCCCCTAACGGTGAGAGCTAGTACTGCCATCAGCCATCTGTAAACACGGAGGTCCAGCTGCCAGGGCCAGACTTACAGTGGGTGCGGTGAGAGCCCAGTCTAGCGTCTGTCATCTATTAACACGCAGGTTCAGCTGCCAGGGCCGGAGTTACAGTGGGTGCGGTTAGAGCCCAGGCTGGCATCCGTCATCTATTCACACGGTAAAAATACCCTTATGACGCAGCAACGAAAACAGTCATGCTGAAGCAGAGTGCGGAAGTGTGAGAAGACCTCCAGCCTTCCTCAGTACACAGTCAAGACCTGGGTAGCGCTTGCGCCTCCATATGAGTGCGGACCAATTGAGCTTCACTTGGAAATACTGGTGGTTAACGCTCACTGTTACACCAGGTGCCCTTTTTCTTGGCATTCTTTTTTCTCATTTTGCTCAACGTGCTGGAGGAAATTGTCTTGTTCTTTGTTCTTGTCCGTGCTCCATACTCATGTCCTCTGAATAACCTACATCTGGTCAAGTCTTCCTTGATACCTCCCTTGTACAATTCAGAGGAATTTTTTTTACCAACTATTTCTTACATGCAAGTTTTTTAGTAGTTTAATTCTAGAAAACACATTTTTAAAATAGGATGGAATCCCACCATGTCTTTTTTTCTCTTTTTCAATTGTATTAAATGGGTTGTCTCAATACAGGGATTGCTAGCTATGTTAAAGATCTTGCAAAAACAAGTCATTTTGCAAATGTGTCCATTAACAGTGTCCTAACTATTCCTGTTTCTGACAGCACGATCACCCTTGAACCATTCTTGACAATTGTGAGAGAAACAAATGTCTGTTAGAAACACACCATTTTTACAATAGGAACCTGTAGTCTAGCTGCATTTCACAGCAAATGCCCCAAAAAACTCAAAACATGACCCATGAGCACACTTTTGACAATTGTGAAGAACAAATGTCTGTTAGAAACAACATTTTTTTATAATAGGATCTGTAGTATAACTGCATGTCACAGCAAAATGCCCCCAAAAATTCAAAACGTGACTCTTGAGCCACTTTTGACAATTGTGAAGAACAAATGTCTGTTAGAAACAACATTTTTTTGAATAGGACCCGTAGTGTTGCTCCATTTCAAAGCAGCATGACCCCAAAAATTATAAAAATGACTTCTCAGCCACTGTTAAAAAATTATGAGGGAGAAATGCCACTCAAAACCCACATTTCTGTTCCAAAGGACCATGATTATTGCTGTATCTCACAGCAACATGACCCCAAAAAATTATAACTATGACTTCTCAGCCACTATTAAAAATTGTGATGGAGAAATGCCACTTAGAAGCCACATTTCTGTTCCAAAGGACTATAATTATAGTTGTATCTCACAGCAACATGACCTCAAAACCATTGACAATGCGAAAACTTCTAAAGATAAAGTGAGTAAATGGAATACGGTGTTGTCATGAAACCTTGCTGTCTTTTACAGTCTCCTCACAGCAAAACCAGCAAAAGGAACTGTTGGAACCGGAGATAAAAATTGCAGTAAGAAAATGATCATTTTAAAAAAAATTTTTCAAAGAGGACCATTTCTGTTTTGAAGAGAAATGTGAAGTAGAACGGCAACTAATCGGTGACCTCGGCAATTGGGGGCACAACATCATCAGAGATCCATGGCTGATTCATCTTGATGAAGTCAACGATCCACATAATCTGTGGAAAAGCCGGATGCGTTTGTCTGTAATGGACTCCTCCAGCTGTTGGTGAAGGTCCGCTCAGATATGACGCTTGCTGCTAGGGCAGGACAACACCTCTATGCGTGGCGATGAGCTACGGGCCATTCGTTCCATTTTGGATACCCAGAAGTCTATTGGGTCCGGAACACATACAAAAACATCGGTGTTGGAGACGCAGATAGTCGTGCCACCATGATCTTAAGCTGGTCTCTGTGTGTTTGGATGTGTGCCCTGTATTTCATGCGTTGGTGAGGTGGTAAATAAAGATTGGCCCGAGGTCACCCATTAGGGCTTCTGCCACCTTGCTGCTGCTGCCGCTACGGCTACTTGGCACTCTACTGCTGTCACGTCGCTGATGTTGTTCCACCGTGACATTTGAGGAACGTGGACAGCAGACACAACAGATGTCTCCATGTTGATCAATCAGCAGGTCTCCATTGCTGATTGAACCAATTTTTGCCGATTGACCGGCTTCATTCCTCCTCTCTGATTGCTTATGGGAGTAACATGGGCGTCAGAGCAGAGAAAATCATCCTCTTTGGCCTCTTGATCTTTTAACATGCTTTCTGACCCCAAACCGCATTTTTGTCATCAAAGAGGTCTTCAGAAAATGGATTATCCACAGTGGTGGGTACACGAGTTGACATTTGGGCTGCCTTCGTTTCATGTTGGACGGATGCTGATGATGGGCAAAATTGAAAAAGAACACCTCTCTGAAATGTATACTGATAATCAAATGGATTTTGCACCTAACAAATAGACTGCAGTTATCGAAAAA
>JAODAL010067580.1:0-17231 GCA_025379985.1 Phyllomedusa bahiana | reverse complement strand
CCAAAACCAGTCCCTGTATAAGATCCCGGGACAAGCCCCCTGTAAAGACCCAGGACAAGCCCCCTGTATACAGACCCCGGGCCCCGCCCCTGTATAAGACCGGGACAAACCCCTGTATACAGATCCCGGGAAAGCCCCCTTAAACAGATCCCGGAAAGTCCCCTGAAAACAGTCCCGGGCAAGCCCCCTGTTACAGTTAGGGACAACCCTGTAAAAAGACCCCCGGCAACCCCCTTAAAAGAACCCGGGACAAGCCCCCTTTATAAGACCCCGGCCCCCCCCCTTTGTATACAGACCCCCGGGACAAGCCCCCTGTATAAATTCGGGCAAGCCCCCTGTAAACAATCCGGGACAGAGCCCCTTATAAAAATCCCGGGACAGAGCCCCCCTTATCAGATGGGACAAAAACCCCCTTATAAGATCCCGGACAGCCCCCTGTATAAGATCCAGGGACAAGCTCCCGTATAAAATCCCGGACAAGCCCCCGTTATACAGTCCCGGGACCAGCCCCCTGTAACAGTCCCAGAAAGCCCCCTTATAAATCCCAGGAAAGCTCCTTTGTATAAATCCCAGGACAAGCCCCCTGATACAGATCCCGGGAAAAGCCCCCTGTTTTACAGATCCCCGGGACAAGCCCCTGTTACAGCCCCGGACAAGCCCCCGTATAAGATCCGGGCACCCCCTGTAACAACCCGGGGACAACCCCCCTGTATACAGATCCCGACACAGCCCCCGTATAAAACCCCCCCGGACACAGCCCCCTTTTTAAAAACAGTGAAAAACCCCAGGAAAAAAGGGCCCCCTGTATACGACCCCGGGAACAGCCCCTGTATACAGATCCCGGGACAACCCCCGAAAACATTCCCAGGAAAAAGCCCCCTGTAACAATCCCGGGACAACCCTTTTTTTTAAAACCAATCCCGGACAGAACCCCCTGTTACAGATCCCGGAAAAGCCCCCTTATACAGATCCCAAACAGCCCCCTGTATACAGGTTTCCCAAAACCCCAAGCCCCGTAAAAATTCCGGGAAAAGCCCCCCTGTATACAGATCCCAGGACACAGCCCCCTATATAGAGAGCCCAGGACACAGCCCCCTGTATACAGATCCCAGGACAGAGCTCCCTGTATACAGATCCCAGGACACAGCCTCCTGTATACAGATCCCAGGACAGAGCCCCTGTATACAGATCCCAGGACACAGCCCCCTGTATACTGATCCCAGGACAGAGCCCCCTGTATACAGATCCCAGGACACAGACCCCTGTATACAGATCCCTATGACGACAAGCGCCCTAATAGAGAGCCCAGGACACAACCCCCCTGTATACAGATCCCAGGGACACAGCCCCCTGTATACTGATCCCAGGACAGAGCCTCCGCTGTATACAGATCCCAGGACAGAGCCCCCTGTATACAGATCCCAGGACACAGCCCCCTGTATAACAGATCCCAGGACACAGCCCCCTGTATACAGATCCCAGTACAACAGCCACCCCTTGTATACAGATCCCAGGACAGAGCCCCCTGTATACAGATCCCAGGACACAGCCCCCTGTATACAGATCCCAGGACAGAGGCCCCTGTATACAGATCCCAGGACACAGCCCCCTGTATACAGATCCCAGGACACAGCCCCCTGTATACAGATCCCAGGACACAGCCCCCTGTATACAGATCCCTGAGCACAGGCCCCTGTATACAGAATCCCAGGACCCACCCCTGTATACTGATCCAGGACAGAGGCCCCTGTATACAGATCCTCAGGACACATGCTTCCCTGTATAACAGGAGCCCAGGACAGAGCCCCCTGTATACAGATCCCAGGACACAGCCCCCTGTATACAGATCCCAGTACACAGCCCCCTGTAGAAAGATCCCAGGACACTACATCCCCTGTATACGATCCCATACACAGCCCCTGTATACAGATCCCATGACAAGACCCCCTGTAATACAAATTCCCCAGGGACAGAGTCCCCTGTATGAACAGAACCCAGTACAAACAGCCCCCGCTGTATACAGATCCCAGGACACAGCCCCCTGTATACTAGAACCCAGGACAACAGCTCCCTGTATACAGATCCCACGACAGAGCCCCCTGTATACAGATCCCAGGACACCGCCACCTGTATACTGATCCCAGGACACAGCCCCCTGTATACTGATCCCAGGACAGAGCTCCCTGTATACAGATCCCAGGACAGATCCCCCTGTATACAGATCCCAGGACACAGTTCCCTGTATACAGATCCCAGGACACAGTTCCCTGTATACAGATCCCAGGACAGAGCTCCCTGTATACAGATCCCAGGACAGAGCCCCCTGTATACAGATCCCAGGACAGAGCTCCCTGTATACAGATCCCAGGACACAGCCCCTGTATACAGATCCAGGGACAGAGCCCCCTGTATACAGATCCCAGGACAGAGCCCCCGTGTATAGCCGATCCCAGACAAAGCCCCTGTATACAGATCCAGGACAGAGCTCTCCTGTATACAATCCCAGGACAGAGCGGCTCCCTGTATACAGATCCCTGGACACAGCCCCTGTATACAGATCCCAGGACACAGCCCCCTGTATACAGATCCCGGGACACAGCCCCCTGTATACAGATCCCGGGACAGAGCCCCCTGTATACAGATCCCAGGACAGAGCCCCCCTGTATACGAGATCCAGACAGAGCCCCCTGATACAGATCTCAGGAGCAGAGCCTCCCTGTAATACAGATCCCATGGACACAGCCCCCAGTATACAGATCCCAGGACACAGCCCCCTATACAGAACCCCAGGACACAGCCCCTGTATACAGATCCCAGGACACACAGCCCCTGTATACAGATCCCGGACACCCATGCCCCTGTATACAGATCCCGGGACACAGCCCCCTGTATACAGATCCCGGGACAGAGCTCCCTGTATACAGATCTCGGGACAGAGCCCCCTGTATACAGATCTCAGGACAGAGCCCCCTGTATACAGATCCCAAGGACAACAGAGCCACCCTGTATACAGAATCCCAGGAACAACAACCCCCTGTATCCCAGAATCCCTGGACAGAGCTCCCTGTATACAGATCCCTGGACAGAGGCCACTGTATACAGATCCCCTGACAGACCCCCCTGTATACAGATCCCAGGACAGAGCCCCCTGTATACAGATCCCAGGACAGAGCCCCCCTGTATACAGATCCCCCAGGACACAGCCCCCTGTATACAGATCCCGGGACACAGCCCCCTTTATACAGAGCCCGGGACAGAGCTCCTGTATACAGATCCCGGGACAGAGCCCCCTGTATACAGATCCCAGGACACAGCCCCCTGTATACAGATCCCAGGACACAGCCCCCTGTATACAGATACGCCAGGGACCAGAGCCCCGCTGTATACAGATTCTCAGGAGCAGAACCCCCCTGTATACAGATCCCGGGACAGCCCCCAGTGTAAACAGCCCAGGACAGAGCCCCCAGTATACAGATCCCAGGACAGAGCCCCCTGTATACAGATCCCAGGACAGAACCCCCTGTATACAGATCCCAGGACAGATGCCCCCCTGAATACAGATCCCAGGACAGAGCTCCCTGTATACAGATCCCAGGACACAGCCCCCGTATACAGATCCCATGGAGACAGAGCTCCCTGTAGTACAGATCCCAGGGACAGAGCTCCCTGGTATCCAAGATCCCAGGACAGAGCCTCCTGTATACAGATCCCCGGACAGAGCCCCCTGTATACAGATCCCAGGACAGAGCCCCCTGTATACAAATCCCAGGACAGAGCCCGGTATACTGATCCCAGGACACAGCCCCCAGTATACAGATCCGCAGGACATATCCCCCCTGTATACAGATCCCGGGACACAGCCCCCTGTATACAGAGCCCAGGACAGAGCTCCTGTATACAGCTCCCCTGGACAGAGCCCCCTGTTATAAGAACCCAGACACAGCCACCCTGTATACAGATCCCAGGACAGAGCCCCCTGTATACAGATCCCAGACAAGAACCCCCTGTATACAGATCCCAGGACAGAGCCCCCTGTATACAGATCCCAGGAAGAGCCCCCTGTATACAGATCCCAGGACAGAACCCCCAGTATACAGATCCCAGGAACACAGCCCCCTGTATACAGATCCCGGGACAGAGCCCCCTGTATACAGATCTCGGGACAGAGCCCCCTGTATATAGATCCCAGGACACAGCCCCCTGTATACAGATCCCAGGACAGAGCCCCCTGTATACAGATCCCATGAAGACCCCCTATATACGAGGGGAGGGAGATCCGCAGGACAGATGTGCTCCCTATATAACAGATCCCAGGACTAAGCTCCCTATATAGCAGATCAATCCCCAGGACAGAGCCTCCTGTATTACCAGATCCCAGACATGCATGCCCCCTTAATACAGATCCCTTTACAGAGCCCCCTTGGTTATACAGATCCCGGTACAGAGCCCCCCTGTATACAGATCCCAGGACACAGCCCCCCTGTATACAGAGCCCAGGGAACACAGCCCCAGTATACAATCCCAGGACAACAGAGCCCCCTGTATACAGATCCCAGGACAGAGCTCCCTGTATACAGATCCCAGGACAGAGCCCCCTGTATACAGATCCCAGGACAGAGCCCCCTGTATACAGATCCCAGGACAGAGCCCCCTGTATACAGATCCCAGGACACAGCCCCCTGTATACAGATCCCAGGACACAGCCCCCTGTATACAGATCCCAGGACAGAGCCCCCTGTATACAGATCCCGGGACACAGCCCCCTGTATACAGATCCCCAGGTACAGAGCCACCTGTACTACAGATCTCCGGGACACAGCCGCCCTGTTACAGATCCCAGGACAGATGCCCCCTGGTATACGATAACCAGGACAGAACCCCCTGTATACAGATCCCAGGACAGAGCCCCCTGTATACAGATCCCAGGACAGAGCCCCCTGTATACAGATCCCAGGACACAGCCCCCTGTATACAGATCCCAGGACAGATCCCCCTGTATACAATCCAGTACACAGCCCCCTGTATACAGATCCCACGACACAGCCCCCTGTATACAGATCCCAGGACAGAGCCCCCTGTATACAGATCCCAGGACACAGCCCCTGTATACAGATCCCAGGACAGAGCTCCCTGTATCCAGATCCCAGGAACAAGCCCCTGTATACCAGAATCCCAGAGACAAACAGCCCCCCTGGTAATACAGATCCCGGGACAGAACCCCCTGTATACAGATTCCCAGGACAGAGCCCCAAGTATACTGAACTCCAGTACAGAACACCCTTGTATACAGATCCGTTGACCCAGCCCCTGAGAATACAGAGCCCAGGACACAGCCCCCTGTATACAGAGCCCAGGACACGAGTCCCTTGTATACAGATCCCAGGACAGAGCCCCCTGTATACAGATCCCAGGACAGAGCCCCCTGTATACAGATCCCAGGACAGAGCTCCCTGTATACAGATCCCAGGACAGAGCCCCCTGTATACAGATCCCGGGACACAGCCCCCTGTATACAGATCCCCGGACAGAGACCCCTGTATACAGATCACCGGACACAGCCCCCTGTATACAGATCCCTGGACAGAGCCCCCTGTATACAGATCCCAGGACACAGCCCCCTGTATACAGATCCCAGGACACAGCCCCCTGTATACAGATCCCAGGACACAGCCCCCTGTATACAGATCCCAGGACAGAGCCCCCTGTATACAGATCCCAGGACAGAAGGCCCCCCCCCCGCCCCCCCGCCCTTTTTATACAGATTCCCAGGACACCAGCCCCCTGTTATAACAGATCCCAGGACAGAGCCCCCTGTATACAGATCCCAGGACAGAGCTCCCTATATACAGATCCCAGGACAGAGCCCCCTGTATACAGGAACCCAGACACATCCAGCCCTGTATACTGATTCCCCAGGACAAGCCCCCAGTATAAGATCCCAGGACACAGCCCCCTATAATAGAGAGCCAGGACACAGCCCCTGTATACAGATCCCAGGACATAGCTCCCTGTAATAACAGACCCCGGGACAGAGCCCCCGTATACAGATCCCGGGGAAAGCCCCCTGTATACAAAACCCCAGGACAAAAACCCCCCTTTAAAATACAGATCCCAGGACAGAGTCCCTGTATACAGATCCCGGGACAGACCCCCCCTGTTTTACAGATCCAGGAAACACCCCCTTGGTATACGGGACCCCAGGACAGAGCCCCCTGTTTACAGATCCCAGGAAAAGAACCCCCGGGAAAACGACCCAAAAGGACAGGCTCCCTGTATACAGATCCCAGGAAAAGACCCCCCCTGTATACAGATCCCAGGACAAAAGCTCCCGTATACAGACCCCGGGACAAACCCCCCTGTATAAGATCCGCGGACACACCCCCCTTTGTATACAGATCCCAGGACAGAGCCCCCTGTATACAGATCCCAGGACGGGACCCCCCCTTTTACAGCCCCCGACACACCCCCCTGTATAAAAACCCCGGGAAGGGGGCCCCCTGTAAAAAGGGCCCCCGGGACAAAGCCCCCTGTTTTACAGATCTCAGGACAGAGCCCCCTGTATAAAAGACCCCAGGACAAAAACCCCCTGTATACGGGACCCCGGGACAAAACCCCCCTGAAATAAAGCCCGGACACACCCCCATGAATACAGATCCCGGGGGACAGACCCCCCTGTTTTCGATCCCCAGGACAGGGGCCCCCTGTATACAGATCCGGTAAACAGAGCCCCCTTTTATACAGTTTCCCGGGACAGAGCCCCCTGTTTTCAGATCCGGGGACACAGTCCCCTGTAACAAAAACCCGGGGACAGACCCCCCGTATACAGACCCCGGGACAGAGCCCCCTGTAAAACAGATCCCAGGACAGAGCCCCCCTGAAATACAGACCCCAGGACACGGGCCCCCCTGTATACAGTGCCCGGGACAGAGGCCCCCTTATACAGACCCCGGGGACAGACCCCCCTGTTAACAGATCCCGGGGACCGGGCCCCCTGTAAAAGATCCCAGGACACGGCCCCTGTATACTGATCCCCAGGACAGAGCCCCCTGTATAAGTTTCCCAGGACACACCCCCCTATATAAGACCCCAGGCCCAAAACCCCCCTTTGTAACAGATCCCCAGGCAAAAGCCCTTTATAAAAGAGACCCCGGGGGACACACCCCCTTTGTATCCCAGATCCCAGGACAAAACCCCCCTTTATCCCAATCCCAGGACGGGGAAGCTCCCTGTAAACGACCCGGGACGGGAGCCCCCTGTATACGGGTATCCCAGGACACAGCCCCCGGGTTACAGACCCCGGGACACGGGCCCCTGTATACAGATTTGGGAAACCCCAACCCCCCGTAAAACAGATCCCGGGACAAAAGCCCCCTGTTTTACAGATCCCGGACACAGCCCCTGTTTTACAGATCCCAGGACCGCTCCCTGAAATACAGACCCCAAGGACAAAAGCCCCCTGTATACAGATCCCAGGACAGAGCCCCCCGGGTATACAGACCCCAGGACGGGGCCCCCCCTGTATACAGACCCAGGCACAGCCCCCTGAAATAACAGATCCCAGGACACAGCCCCCTGTATATGGTTTCCCAGGACAGACCCCCTGTTTCCAGATCCCAGGACAGAGTCCCGTAAAACAGATCCCGGGACGGGAGCCCCCTGTATACAGAGCCCAGGACGAGCCCCCTGTATACGGGATCCCAGGACAGAGGCCCCCTGTTTTACAGTTTCCCAGGAAAAACAGCCCCCTGTTCAGACCCCAGGACAGAGGCCCCGTATACAGATCCCGGGACAAGCCCCCGGGTATACAAAACCCAGGACACCCCCCCTTATAAAAGACCCCCGGACAGGCCCCCGTATACAAAATCCCAAGGACAGAGGCCCCTTTATACAGACCCCAAAGGGACAAAAGCCCCCTGTATTCAATCCCAGGACACAGCCCCCTGTATACAGATCCCAGGACACAGCCCCCTGTATACAGATCCCAGGACAAAAACCCCCCTGTATACAGATCCCAAGGAAAACATTTCCCCTGTATACGGAACCCCGGCCACAGTTCCCTGTTTCCGGGATCCCGGGCCCAGGGGCTCCTGTATACAGATCCCGGGGACAGACCCCCTGTACACAGACCCCAAGGCCCAGAGCCCCCTGATACAGATCCCAGGACGGGCCCCCCGTTAAAAACCCCAAAGGGACAGAGCCCCCTGTTTACAGACCCCGGGACAGACCCCCCGGGTATACAAAATTCCCAGGACAGGCCCCCCCTTGGGTTTAAAATAAAAGATCCCAGGACAGAGCTCCCTGTATCCCAGATCCCAGGGACACAGCCCCCCCTGTTTTACAGATCCCAGGAAGAGCCCCCGGGTATCAGACCCCGGGACGGGACCCCCCTGTATACAGTTTCTAAAGGACAGAGCCCCCTGTATAAAAGATCCCAGGACAGAGCCCCTGTATACAGACCCGGGGACAGAGCCCCCTTTGATACAGATCTCAGGACAGACCCCCACCGGTTTTACAGACTCGGGGACGACCCCCCCTGTATACAAAATCCCAGGACACACCCCCTGTATAAAGACCCCCAGGCCCACAGCCCCCTATATCAGATCCCAGGAAAACGCCCCCTGTATACAGATCCCAGGAAAAGAGCCCCCTGTATACAAAATCTCGGGACACAGCCCCCTGTATACGGGACCCCGGGGGGACACACCCCCCCAAAAACAAAAATTCCGGGGACACAGCCCCCTTTTTAAAACAGATCCCGGGAAAAGGACCCTCCCTGTATTCAGATCCCCGGGACAGAGCCCCCTGTATACAGATTCGGGGAAGGGGCCCCCCTTAAAAACAGACCCCCGGGGACAAAAGCCCCTGTATAAGATTCCGGGGACAAAAGCCCCCTGTTTACGACCCCGGGGACACCCCCCCCCTTTATACAGACCCCGGGACGAGGCTCCTGTATAAAAGTTTCCCAGGACAGGGCCCCCTTTTATACAGACCCCCGGACACAGCCCCCTGTATACGGGACCCCAGGCCAGCCCCCTGTTACAAAATCTCAGGACAAACCCCCCTGAAATACAGACCCCGGGACCCCACCCCCCTGTATAAGACCCCAGGCCCAGAACCCCCCCAAAAAAAGACCCCAGGACGGCTCCTGTATACAGATCCCAGGACAGAGCCCCCGAAATACAGACCCCGGACAAACCCCCTTTTGTATACGATCCCGGGACAGACCCCCCTGGTATACAGATCCCAGGCAAGCCCCCTGTTTTAAGGGACCCCGGGGACACAGCCCCTGTATACAAACCCCAGGCCAAAGATCCCTTTTAATACAGATCCCAGGGAAAAGACCCCCTGTATACAGTTTCCAAAGGCCCGGAGCCCCCCTTATATACAATCCCAGGACAGAGCTCCTACCAAAACAGATCCCAGGACAGAGCCCCCTAAAACAGTTTCCCAGGACAGACCCCCCTTTGTATACAGATCCCAGGACAAGAGCCCCCGTAAACAGACCCCAGGACAGGCCCCCTGTATACAAACCCCCAGGACAGACCCTGTATACTGATCCCAGGACAAAACCCTTTGAAATACTGACCCCCAGGAAAACAGCCCCCGTTTTTTACAGTTTCCCAGGACAAGCCCCTGTAAAACAAAATTCCCGGGACAAAACCCCCTGTTTACAGACCCCCGGGGAAGACCCTTCCGAAATACAGATCCCAGGACACGCCCCCTGTATACCAGATCCCGGGGACAGGGGCCCCCTTTAATCCAGATCCCAGGACAAAACCCCCCTGTATACGATCCCGGGAACAGAGCTCCCTGTATACGATCCCAGGACCCCCGCCCCCTGTATACAGACCCCGGAAAAGGAGCCCCCTGTATACAGTTTTCTCGGGGACGAGCCCCCTTTTTAAAACAGACCCCCCGGAAACAGACCCCCCTGAAAATTCAGATCCCGGGACAGGGCCCCCTGTAAACAGATCCCAGGGACACAGCCCCCCCTGTATATAAGGACACAGCCCCCTGTAAAAACAGATCCCAGGAAAAAACCCCCCTATATACAGATCCCAGGAAGACTCCCTATTTTACAGATCCCAGGACAGAGCCCCCTATTTACAACCCCGGGGGACAGAGCCTCCTGTATAAAACCCAAAGGGACAAGCCCCCTGAAATACAGACCCCCGGGACAGACCCCCTTTTGTTTTACGATCCGGGACAGAGCCCCCTGTATACAGATCCCAGGACAGAGCCCCCTGTATACAGATCCCAGGACACAGCCCCCTGCTTAAAATTTCCCCAGGAAAACGCCCCCGGGTATAAGATCCCAGGACAAGCCCCCGGGTTTTACAGATCCCAGGACAGGCCCCTTATACAGATCCCGGGGGGAAAAGAGCTCCCTGCTTACAGATCCGGGAAAATCACCCCCCTTGTAAAAAAGTTTCCCAAAGGACAGGCCCCCTGTATACAGTTTCCCGGACGGGAGCCCCCCCTTTTTTCCGTTTCCCGGGACCAGTCCCCCTGTTTTCCAGACCCCGGGACACGGGTCCCCTGTATACAGATCCGGGAAGGGGCCCCCTGTATACAGATCACAGGAAAACAGCCCCCTGTATACGATCCGGGGACAGAGCCCCCTGTTCCCAGATCCCATGGACGGGACCCCCCTGTATACAGAACCCAGGACAGAGCTCCCTGTATACGGGACCCGGGGACAAAAGCCCCCTGTATACTGATCCCGGGACAGGGGGGTTAAACGCTTTTTAAAAACAGATCCCAGGACAGACCCCCCTGGAAAACAGATCCCAGGACACAGCCCCTCCCAACGGGATCCCGGGACAGAGCCCCCTTTTATACAAAACCCCGGGCAGAGCCCCCTATTTCGGGATCCCGGGAAAACCGCCCCTGTATACAGACCCGGGGGCCAGACCCCCCTGTATACAGTTTCCCGGGGAGGGGGGCCCCCCCTGTTTTACAGACCCGGGGGGACAGAGTTTCCTCCCCCATACAAAACCCAGGACACAGCCCCTTTATACTGATCCCGGGAAAACAGAGCCCCTGTTTACAGATCCCGGGCAGAGCCCCTTTTTAAAAGATCCCAGGACAGAGCTCCCTATTACAGATCCCCAGGACAAAAAGCCCCGGGTATACAAAACCCCCAGGACAGAGCCCCCTGTAAACAGACCCCAGGACAGAGCCCCCTTATAAAACAGACCCCGGGAAAACGGGCCCCCTTTTATACAGACCCCAAAGGACAGAGCCCCCTGTATACAGACCCCAAAGGGACAAAGCCCTGTAAAAAGATCCCGGGGACGAGCTCCCTGTATTTCAGATCCCGGGAAAAGAGGCCCCTTATACAGATCCCGGGACAACCCCCTGTAAAAAAGACCCAGGACACATCCCCCTGTATACAGATCCCGGGGCAGACCCCCCGGGTATACGACCCCAAGGAAGAGCCCCCTGTAACGGGACCCCGGGGACAGAGCTCCTTTTTACAGACCCCGGAAAAACAGCCCCCTGTATACGGGATCCAGGGCCACAGCCCCCTGTAACTTAAAAACCCAGGACACACCCCCCTGTTACAGATCCCAGATAAAACCCCCCAAATATACAGATCCCACGATAGAGCCCCCCTGTATACAGATCCCGGGGAACGGCCCCTTGTATACAGATCCCAGGCACAGTCCCCGGTTTTACAGATCCCGGGACAGAGCCCCCTGTTTTACAGTTCCCAGGACAGGTTCCCTTTTACAAAATTCCCAAAAACAGCCCCTGTATATAAAACCCAAAGGAAAAGAGCTCCCTGTAACAGACCCCAAGGCAGACCCCCCTGGTTACAAAAAATCCCGGGAACAAAAAGCCCCCTGAAATAAGATCCAGGACACGGGCCCCCTGTATACAGACCCCGGGAAAACCGCCCCCTGAAACCCGATCCCAGAAGCCCCCCTTTATACAAAACCCGGGGACACACCCCCCCCGGGGTATCCCAGCCCCCAGGACGAACCCCCTGTAAAACAGTCCCGGGACACACCCCCGGGTATACAGAGCCCAAAGGACACCGGGCCCCCTGTATACGGGAGCCCGGGACACACCCCCTGATACAGATCCCGGGAACAAAAACCCCCCTGTAAAACAGTTTCCCAGGAAAAGGCCCCCTGTATACAGATCCGGGACAGAGCTCCCTGAAAACCCCAGTTTCCCGGGGACAGAGCCCCCTGTATACAGATCCCGGGACAAAAGCCCCCTTGTATAAGACCCCAGGAAAAGACCCCCCTTTTTATACGACCCCAGGACGGGACCCCCCTTGTATACAGACCCCCAGGACACGCCCCTGTATACAGACCCCTTGGACAGAGCCCCCTGTATACAGACCCCAGGACACAGCCCTCTGAAATACAGATCCGGGGAAGACCCCCCCTATATACAGACCCCAAAAAAAGAGCCCCCTATATACAGATCCCAGGACAGAGCTCCCTATATACAGATCCCAGGACAGACCCTTCCCTTTATATAAAAGTTTTCCCAGACAGAGGCCCCGAAAATACAGACCCCAGGACGGGACCCCCCCGGGAAAACAGCCCCCCCGTAATAAAGATCCCGGGACAGGCCCCCTGAATACAGACCCCAGGACACATTTCCTCTGTATACGGGGACCCCAGGGAAAAACAGTCCCCTTTTATACAGATCCAGGACCGACCCCCCTGTATCCCGACCCAAAGGACCAGCTCCTGTATACAGATCCCGGGGGGAAACACCCCCCTGTATACAGATCCCAGGACAGAGCCCCTATATACGGGACCCAGGACGAGGGTCCCCTGTATACAGATCCCGGAAACGGGAGCCCCCTGTATTAAAGATCCCCCAGGACAGAGCCCCCGAAATACAGTCCCAGGACACACCCCCCTTTTACAGATCCCAGGCACCAGCCCCCCTGTTTTTCAGTTTCCCGGACGAAGCCCCAAAAATACAGATCCCAGGAAAAGACCCCCTATATAAGAGCCCGGGGACACGCCCCCTGTATACAGACCCCAGGACAGGGGTCCCTTTTATACGGGACCCCGGACAGAGCACCCTGTACCCAGATCCCGGGAACGGAGCCCCCTGTTTTTAAAAATCCCGGGGACAACAGTCCCCTGTATACAATCCCGGGGAAAACAGTTCCTGTTTACAGATCCGGGACACAGCCCCCGTATACGGGTTTCCCAGGACCAGTCCCCTTTACAGATCCCGGGGCAGCCCCCCTTTGTATACAGATCCCAGACAGAGCCCCCAAATATAGAAAAAGCCCAGGACCCACCCCCCTGTTCAGATCCCGGGGACGGGAGCCCCCTGTAAAACAGAATCCCGGGGCGAGCCCCCTGTATACAGAGCCCCCTGTTTTCCAGAACCCCAGGAAAAGAGGCCCCCCTGTATACAATCCCAAAAACAAGCCCCCTGTTTTCCAAATCCCGGGGACGGGCCCCCCTTATCCCAGATCCCGGACAGAGCCCCCTGTAAACAGATCCCAGGAAAAAGCCCCATGTATACAGAAACCAGGCACAAGCCCCCTGTATACAGACCCCGGGACAGAGCACCCTGTATCCAGTTTCCCAGGACAGGCCCCCTGAAATACAGACCCCCAAGGACAAAAGCTCCTGTATAAAAGATCCCAGGACAGAGCCCCCAGTATACAATCCCGGAAACACAGCCCCCTTTAAAAATTTAAAAAGGACAGAGCCCCCTGTATACAGATCCCAGGACAGAGCCCCCTGTATACAGATCCCAGGACAGAGCCCCCTGTATACAGATCCCAGGACACAGCCCCCTGTATACAGATCCCAGGACAGAGCCCCCTGTATACAGATCCCAGGACAGAGCCCCCTGTATACAGATCCCAGGACAGAGCTCCCTGTATACAGATCCCAGGACAGAGCCTCACTGCATACAGACCACAGAAAACTGCTCTGTATCCCAGTGCTGAACCCTCTGTGTAGACGCCTCTGCCCAGAACTCACATGCATATAGGCCTGAGCCCACAGAAAAGCACCATGTACATAGATTACAGGTCAGAACCTATCTGTATACACACCCCAGCCTGAGACCCACATGTATACAGATGCCTCCCTCCGGATAATACCATCTGATCACCTTACAGCCTAGTGCCAACACTGAATGTGATGCCAGGGCTGAGTGAGGACAGGGCATCCGGTGACACTACGGGAAAGTTTTGTGGAGTGTTATGTTGCTGTGGGTTCTGCCGGTGCATGGGAGGATTGATAACTTTTTCTGAGTTTCCCCTTTTTTCAGTCTTGGAGAGGTGACAAGTGTGTGTAACAGGTGCCCTCCGGAATGCCTGCCTCGGAGATAGTACACTTCCTTTTCTTCAAAGCCCAGACTGCACTTACCCTCTGGGTTAGGCAAGTCGGCATTGAATGGCCATAGTTCTAAATATGCACAAAAGACAGAGTAACTCATGTTAGCTTAGGTACCCGGTCTTTTTAAAGGGGTTGCCCGCCTTCTACGTTCATTTTGTTATGTTTGTAATAGGAAATCATACAATTATCTAATGTACACGTATTATAAATGTGCCTCCTTCTAGAAAAAAACAATAGAGCCCACATTCAAGTCCACAGTGATGGCTCCCATGGAGTAACTGTATAGACTAAACGTCATGTGACCCCTGACATCAGGGAAACACTGTCCAGGAATGTAAAAGTAGTAACTTCTCCAGAGATTTGCGAATTTCTCAAAAATTCAATTTTCCCATTTGCCGAATTTTTCACAAGAATTAGTTTTGATGAATCGTGTTAAAAAAACTACTATTTCCTGGCTGTGGAGAGCCTGTAGGGTGTTGTAGAACATTTTGCCATGCTGAAATATGCACGGGGAGCGTGGTTTGGTATTGAAACAATGCTGTGTTTTAGTATGACATGCAGATGACAGGTGCCGCTCTTAGAATCGCTTCACACTTCACTTATCTGGGCAGTTACGGGGTCAAAACTGACCAAATAACTGAAGTGGGAACGCAGCCTGACAGGGTAATGTCAGCGCCAGCTAGAAAGAACCAAGCAGAGGACCAAGATCCCACTACAGCGTCAAAGAGTGAACTCCTTTTACACTGTCATCAGATGATTCCATGGATTATGACACAACCTGTTCTGTTAAATGCCGATTAGGGATGAGTGAGCACTAAAAAATTCGAGTTCGGTCCGAACCCCGTATATTGAGAAATTCGGACCGAACGCCGAGCCGAATGCCCAACCCCATTAAAGTCCATGAGAGATGATGTTCAGGTTAATTTTTATACTAACACAGGTGAGGAGAAGCCGCAATTACCTTCCGGAAGAGTAAACTGGATATGTGGTACAACTTAGTGAAGACAATTTGGCTCTAAGAGTCACAGAATAAAATTCACAGGCTAAAACTGTTCATTCCTTTCAATGGCTGACTGAAAACATGAGGACAGCGTAGCATAAGAAGACACTGGTATTGGAAATGGCACATGGTAACTGGCAGGAGACCACTCTCACTTTTTACACCAGGGCCCAAGAACATTTCATATATGTAGTTCCAGCAAGAACATCCCAATGGGGTGGAGGTTCAGCTGGCAGGGCCGTAGTTATAGGGGGTGCAGTGGTAGCCAGGGCTGCAGTCAGTCACCTATTAACTGTTTTAGGGCCCCATGCAGCTAATTCAAATGGCACCCCTACCCATTACTAGCTCCTATTTTTTTATTTTTTGATTTGGGCCCCTGACAGGAGTACTGCCCTATTGGCACCCGTGCCAGTTACCATGTGCCATTTCCAATACTGGTGTCTTCTCATGTGTCAAAGGGGCTTTTGGGACAGCTCAGGATGCAGGGCCCCGTAGCGGCTGCTACCGCCAGGGGTGCCAACAGGGCAGTACGGACAGTACTCCTTTCACGGGCCCTAATCGAAAAGTGGCCCACAAGTATGTTAAAAAAATATGAAGTAGTAATGGGTGGGGGTCCCATTTTATTTGGCTGTATGGGGCCTGAAACGGTTAATAGATGACTTACGGCAGACTGACTGATGACTGATATTAATAGATGACTGTTGGAATGTGTATTTCCCATTGTCAAAAAGTCTTGCTACACTTTACTAGTCAGTGACAGCGGCAACCAGGGCAACAAACTTGTCAGAGATCCATGCTTGATTAATTTTGATAAATGGCGCCAATATATCAAAAAATCATAATAAAAAAAGATAGTAAACCAAGATTCTAACCAACACCAATATATAAAGAAAACTACCAAAAATACATATATATATAACTTTTTATTAATTTACAAATGTATAGTAAAAAACACAAAAATACAAAGACCAAATACATATAGCTAAAATTGGTGGTGCCCCAAAGATACAACCCCAAAACTAGGTGGTATACATAAAGGTGCATAATCATATCAAATAAATAAACATAGTATATAACCAAATATACATATAAAAATACAAATAATCCCAAAGATATGTCACCATTATAATCACCCCTAGTAAGAGCGCTTACCCACCCAGAGGAGGCACAGACAGACCCCCCCACGCGTTTCTCCACACCTGGCTTCGTCAGGGGGTAACACACAACTAACTTCATCTCCCTTAAAAAGGTTATCACTAGTGTTGAGCGATTATTATCAACAAAGTTGAAATCGGCAAGGTTTTTATGGTGATCGAAATTTAGTCATGCGATATTAAGGCAAAATTGTGCATCATCTATTAAGATTGCGCCATTTTCGGGGCTTCCTGTAATTTTGGCGGCCAGCAAATCAGATTACAGAATAGGCAGGGTGAAGATGTGTGTGCGAATGTCATGACTGGGATGTGTATGGTTGCGATTGGCTGGAAAAATCACATGACCTCGTTTTACATAGAAACAGTGTTTCCATGTTCAGCCTCATTGTCTCTCAGCGTCTCATAGGAGTAGGACATGCGCTCTGCCCGTGGCCAACAGCTCAGCGAAATTATTCTATTTCTGCACAGAGAAACCTCTACTATTAGCTGTGATCCTTACAATTTAGTTAGATTAGAGAAATTTGGGAAAATTTTAAGTAGTTTTGGTAGAGAATTTTAAAGGAGCATCTACCGCTGTAAAGTCAGGGGAAGGGGGGGGGGGGGGGGCCCGGGGCGAACACAGACAAGCTTATAAAGAACATGGATAAAGTTCAAAACCAAACTTTGTGAAAGGGGCAGGGCCCGCAATTCTTTTTTTTTTAACATTTGCTATTGAAATATTTCCGGGTATTGGCAGCC